>JAJIZL010035865.1:40496-72379 GCA_023969395.1 Amblyomma maculatum | reverse complement strand
CTACTAACCGTCTCCGACAGGCGCCAATGGCACAATGAACCTCCGCTGCGACACGTATACCGTCTCTGACGGCGCACCTCGGGCGCACAAGGCAGAAAGTACCAAAAACGGAACTGTACTACTTCTTTAAAAAAGCTATAGGAAAATTACGAAAGGAGCAGGTTTTTGGCAGTCTCCAGGATAGTACCTCTTAAGGCCCGCACGTTTTAAACGCAGCTCGCCTTTGTGATGTCTTTTACCTCTGTCACACGAACTCTTCCTTGCCTCATTGAATTCGACCTTCTTTGAAGCTTTCAAGAAGGATTGAATCATCCGGTGCTACACGGGCCTTTTCAATGAGCATTGAGAAGTTTTCTTCGTGGTCTGTCGTCTGCTGTCAGTCGCAATGAGCCTCAAAAGGAAACGCCAGATCGAGGTTACGATTGCGCGGTTTCAGTGTACACAGCAGCATTTTACTTTTGACACCTCAGGTCACCTAATTTATCTCCCCAGCAGTCGATGAGTGCTGCAGTTTTTCGCTCCAGTTTCCACTCAAAGCTATATCGACGCGGCCTAAGAGGACGCCATCTTTGCTTGCACTGGCGGCGGACTGTGGTGTCGAGATCATAAACGTAACTCACAAGCTTAATGTTCTACGAATATTCTAGTAATGTTGTAAAAATGTTTTTCATACCTGTAATGCACATATATATATATTATTCATTTCTATTAAAAATGTAGGCCTCGCTGAGGTCGTGGGTGTTGATGACCGTTTTAGAGTGTGCTTGAAATCTCGAGAGTGATTGAGGAAGAAGCTTCGAGTGAAGCCGTATCGAGCTCGATTCCACTTGAAATTTTTCATGTGATAACCTTGATCTGCATTGCGTTTAATGCCGATCGTGTCCAATGAGGATCGAAATTGTCCGTGTGACAGAGGTTTTACATGGCCAGCGTGCTTCCGACGCTTTCCGCCGCACGCATAGGAGAGTAGTATGAACACCTGTGCTAATAGCAGAGTTCATCAGTTAGTACTTTGTGGTGCTTCAGCACAATGACATTCCAGCAAACGAGCCTTTACCGCACTCGTGTTTCACGGGAGCGTATAAGTTTCATGAGTCAAGTGCATGCCAGTATAGGCAAGCGAGGCATGACGATGCAGGTTCGGATAAACACCATGTGGTATTGCTATCATCCGGGTGGCGACACTTCATAAGCACAAAGTGAGCAGCCGACGAGCACAATTCCACGTAGGCGCTGCTTTAGCCAGGTCCAACTGCCAGCGGGCATCGCGGTTGCGTTGGCCCGTCGCCACCCCCGAAACATTCCAATTGCTCCGCTGGTCGATCGGCGTCCATTCTGATCCTGCAGTGAATTCGCACCGGGGAATAGCACTGGCAAGAACCTAATACGCTATTCCGGGTTTGCTCCCCGATCACGAATGGCCTCTCTTATTGCAGCTTTAATGATTTGCTACCACAGTGGCGGTCTACCCGCCGTGTAGGCTGTCACTAGCATGAATTTAATAGTAACTTTAATCCAAACACTGTGCCGCTAATATTAGTGCTTTTATTGCTGTGCAGAAAAACCCTGGTGTTATATCACATGCTCATGGGATCTCATTCATTGATTGATTCCGTGGGTCACGCAAACAGAAAACTCAAGAAGTAACTTTAAACATTCGGCTCAAAACTTCATCAAGTTTCCCAACGAGTGAACTGCAAAAAGAGTAAGGACCTATATTAATTTGGTTACGGTTAGTGCGATTTTTCAAAGTATTGCTAAATGAAAATTCACTTGTTCATTTACCGCTGGCCGTCGCTTATTGTCATTTTCGCTACGACTGAAACGAGGTTTAGAATTACATGCTGTGTTAAGCATGGCGCCCTAAATATTTCTTGTTGTTTGTTACACGCTTAACGTACATATTCGACAATCCATTGTGCATGCGACCTCCTCAAAAGGGAGCGCTGCTGGGTTGAAATTTTAAAGTTTAATGCTTTCAGGGTAATGCTCTCAATGATGGAACGAAAACTATCATGGCAGTCCAGAAGACTAAGTGGTTCCAACATGTCCAGGCAAGAAGCGATTCAATAACATCATTGCATGGAGCTCTTACCATGCGGAAAAATGAGTGGCCGAATAACAATATTTATAGGTTTAAATATATCCACTTGAAACTCTGTATCTATGTAGACAGGATGAATATAATTGAATAAAAATACTATATTAATGCGTCTAAGTAGTTTCTTCGTATATCGCTAAATATAACGATCAAATTATCCTACAAATTCTTTGAGTCTTATCGCCAATCTAAAATCCAGCAGATTCGCGTTAGTACTGCGAAATTAGTTTAAGCAGTTCACTCTGAAGTTTAACTGACGGTTTTCAATTTAAGAAAACTGTCCTACTGAAAATATTGTGCGAGACTCGGCACGCAAAATCTGTGCGTGGCTATCGACACGCATAGCGCGAGGACGTGCGCACGCACGAAGGCGTGCTCACCACGAGGACTTTTGTACCCGTGTACTGTGTGTGCGGCAAACTATGTGCATAGCTATCAACATTCAGAGTACGTGTATATGTGCACGCCCTTAGTGCAAGGAATGAGTGCACTCGGAAGGTGCAAGAGAGCCGTCTGATCTCAGACGAGAGACATTGACATGGGAATACTACCATGGTGATACTCGGCACGGTTGCAAGGCTCCTACATCGCTCCTCATGTTTCTGTTGCGCATAATACTAATATGCCAGCTACAACCCTTGTGCAAGACCTCAATCAGTGTCTGCTGGAGTTGTGATACAAAATGTTTTCAGAAATGATGTTCTCCATGATAGGTGCCTCAAGTTAATAGCATGCAAGCTTCCAAAAGACATACATGTGGTAACCTGGATTGGCTTTACTCATCCCATGTCTAAGCATGGACGATACACCGTGGTCACAAAGCATCTGCTTTCGATCCACCAAGTTCGAGCTTGGATAAAGGTTTCCTTCTTCAACTGCTCTTGGCCTGTTGTGTTCGGGCTTGGATACAGGTTTTCACTGTTCGACGTCTGCAAAATGCAAAACAAGGCAGGACTACATCTTAAAATCCGAACATTCAGCTCATCTCTTTTTTAAAGATTGTGGGAAAGAGATAAGTAGGTGCTGTACTGTTATTTGATAAAATTTAAAAAAGTTTCGATCATGAAATACAGAAAACTTAGGACCTGACGCAAGCATACAGGCTGTTCAGCATCGGTCCATCACAAAATCTAATACCTTAGTTGAATAGATATTTCAATGGCATTCGAACCATATCCTATCAATCAATGAAATTTCAGCACTACTTCATTGAAAGCTGCAGTAACTACCGAGTCAACAGAGCCGTGAAAAACTGGAGATTTAAATGGCCTTTGAGAAATAAAAGATTGCACTCTAGGCTAAGCACACAGGGCTAAGGAATAAACCAAACCTGAAAAAAATTGGACACAGAATAGTGCTGAAAGTATATCATTATTGCAACTTAGACAAAAACAGCTGATAACGCATCTCCAAAAGGGCACCAGTATTACTTCAACCTAGCACCGAATTATCAACCACAACCATATATGAGCCCTCAATGCTTCTTCTTATCATAAAACTCCATCAAAGTACTTTACCAAAGCACAAAAGTACTTTGAACCACTCCTTGGATGCCAATACTTTCAGTAAATAACTACATCTATACATTAAAGACATCTTGCAATTATCTCGTCTTATGTCAGGATGTGCTCTAGCATTTAGATTTGGAGTGTAATTTGTGCCTTCCATTAGGCTATTGCAAGACAAGGAAAGACCTAATGATGGATGAATGCCTCATTGAAGCAAGCTTTTAATATTTCAAAATCACATGAAATTGCTACTCGGCTCAACGCTCTGCCTCCGCTCCAAAGTCGAGGAAAAAACAGTTCTTCTACTCAAGGCTTGGTTAGAATTCCTTCTAACAAGGCCTTCTTGAGATATGCCGTAACCACCAGAGGCAGTGGAAACAGTGCGTGGGTATCAGGTTAAAGCCTATTCACAAACATGCCTTGACTGAAACCTTTACTCCAAGCTGTCCTCGAGGCCTTTTTTTTTATAAATGAATTTCCACTTGAATTTCTCCTCGAGTGCAGGAGCAAACTGAGAATCTCAAAGTGGCAATGACACTACTATGGGGACAAAACTTCGACCTCCACTTGCAAACATGGGGCATCGCAGCTTTCACACGCTCCGCGGACTTCGTTCTACTGCATACCAATCCTTTCATGAAAGTGGATACAATAAGAATTCACAGGCCCAATCTCTGAAGAATTGCCTCTGTGAGAACCTCATTCTGACTCGAAAATACTAAAACATCGTAATTTAGGTACGACAAAGAAATTTCCTCCTGAACTTCTTGCGGTTGACGTTAAGCATGGATACCTATCGTTAGCTGCAGATTTAAATGCTGTAGTTGATTATCGCATTACGCTAGTGTGATGTAGGTACATTTACGTCGTGACCGGACACCTAAGCAACATTTCAGAGCGTGCCTAGTGCCAAGTTGCAGAAAGCATTTGACGACTAACAGCAGAAGAAGTATGTGCAGTAGTTTCTGTGCACCACTTTTGACAGTGGTGCAATTATGGGGAATGCATATTGTAAATAGGAAGACAGCGAGGCACTGGAGATGCAGTTGTGACACAGAACACCTCTGCTGCAAACATCAATAGCTTCCTGATTGCCTAAAGTATACCTATATTTCTAGACGTACGGTGCTAGGGGAGGGTCAATTCTGTCTTTTTAGCTGCAGAGGGATATTCGCAATCAGTGAAACGCTTGGCTTTTCAAGTACACTTACAATTATAGCTCCTAGCTTGTCTTGGAAACAGAAGCGGCAATTGCTTCTCCAAAGTCAAATTTGTTCGCTCGGGTGCATGCGCTGCAACATGCTTCTTTGCACCTCACATGGGCTCAACGCTCGCCGTTGTGCACTCCGAAGGCAAATATACAACTAGGTCATTAGAGTTCACAGCAGTTCTAGCAGTTCTCAATGCCTAAATCCTGTTCTACATGAGCCATATGTCACCGGCAGCGATTGTTGGCAGACGTAAATTGTTTTCAGCTATTTTTCACAGCTGCCTTCTTCATGCAGTCTGCAAAACATATCTTTCTAGGCTGTGACTTTTTGTAACGTCCAAAAGTGACGCAGGCCATGATAGATGCTGTAATGGAGGGCTTCAGAAATTTCTACCCCCTGGCATTCTTTAACGTGCATTGATATCGCATAGCACATGGGCACCTCACTTTTCGTCTCCATCGAAACGCAGCCGCCACAGCCAGCCTACTAGCTTGTGACCCGTTAGGCAGCTTCTGAATGCTGTACACAAAGACTTGACATTAGAAAATGAGCATGTTACACTTAGTGGCATGCACTTTCCGGGCCAAATCTTGGCCTTAGTCTTGTCCTCGTATGCCATTTGTGCTGCCTGGAGTGGAGGAACATTTCTAGAGGATACCACATCGGAGGAAATGCATTGAAAAGCATTCAAGAATCTGTACTGAACCTTAAGTAGAAAAAAAGGCTTTTCTTCACTTTATGGAGCTGAAGTGGTGTCGAGTGGAGACATGTTTGCGAATAAGGCCACAAGGGTAAAATTTGAATTAGAAACTATTAAGCACGCATAACACTCAAGTCTTAATGCCAAGTCCTCTGAACATTCAGAAGCAACCTCGATATTAACTGCCTAGCAGAACATATTTCCCAGGCTGCATGAAAAGGCAGCTGTGAAAAACAGTTGAAAACGTAATGTCAGGCAGTGTCGCTGCCACTGTTATACAGTTCACGTAGAACATGACATACGCATTGAAAAATGCTGTGAAATTTAGTGAACAAAATTTTTGATTAAGGTTTGGTTTGAAGTTGCTGCTACACTTGTTCCTCTACCTGGTCACAAGAGCTCGCAAACTGGCAAAAGCCAGTGGTGCCCTGGACTGGAGGCGCCAACCGCTCGTCAGCTTCGGCTGAAGAGGCGAAGAAAAAGATCCCCGAGCAGTTAATAAAGTTCACTCACTCGCTCACTCACTTGACCTTGCAGGGCGCAGGGGCGAGAGAAGAAAACATGCGTGCTGCTTCGCTACATACGGACCCAAACCAACGAATTCAACTTGCTCATTTCAGTTTCCAAACAAAGCTGGGTGCCACAATAATCAATGCATTTGAAAAGACATATCTTCTGCCTAACATGAATAGCCACTTTGACAGCACTGTGTGTCCGAAGACGTACGTAGTACCCTGATGTGACAAGCAAGCCCTTGATGCCTGTGGCACACATGCTCACATTGTTCACAAGGCTTGATTGCACTTCTAGTGGCCCCGCAGCTTTCTATATACGTACTTGCTAAAACCAAAAATGGGAACTCTGCACAAATTCTGAGGGGGGGGGGGAGAGAGCTGCATTTGTGTCCCAAGGGGGGGAGCGGGGTTGCTATTTTTAGGCAATGTCTGATGAGTCCTAATCTAAACATCCTAAGCATAAACACATGCAGCAGCAAGCATGCAATGTCTAAAGGTGTGCGCCGAGATATCTGCAGACCGCCATCTAGCGTTTTCGCTACGTCTCTATAGCCAACGAAAAACTGATCTGCATACCCCCCCCCCCCCCCCCCGCAGTTTTTTCTCAGCATCATCGGAGCGCTCTTTAAGTTTTTAAATGCAAAGCCATATAACCAACCCTTTTACAAGTAATTTCGTCCGCGATCGTTGTTGGCTGCGATGGTTCTGAAAGAGCAATCACGCCATTGTTGAGCACAGAGCATCTTGGTAACATGAGGCATGCGGCTGAGCTCAATACAGAAGAATCCGATAGCGTGACATTTGGGCAAAGCCTTCAACCTCAAGTGCACCGAGTGGCTGCCCTTAGCCGAGATTGAGAGCGAAGCCAGCAAAGCATCTATATCTACTGTGGCTACATTAGCTGCGCACCGCTGCCTACAAGAAACGCAATACACGAACTGTTTTTGCGGCCAGCCACACCTATTCTCGCTCGGCTAAAGACTGCTTTGATTGATTTCTTGCTTAGCCAATGATGCCGATGGTGCTAGTCTTACCTGTGATGGAGAAGATGTAAATTACGAAGCGGCTGCTGATTCCTCGGAGCCGGTTCCGCAATGGCCATTTTTTGCAAGCAAAAGCCTCTTATCAGAAGATTTAGGGCAGTGATCGTTCAATCAGAAAGTTTGGTGAAAAATCAGAAGTCTTCTGGAAAATCAGTAGGGTTGGCAGGTATGTACGCAATACGCCTTCCCCACAAGTGTGTCCCTGTCTGTGGAAGCCACCAAGCAGAGCATACTTGCTATTAGTCCTCAAATGTGTGCCGTAGCTCAGCACTAAGTAGGTTCTGAAACATTGCTCATATACAGTGACAACTTGAAATTTGCAGCACCACAGAATTATGTGATGACCAGTTACAGCATTGCTGTTATTGATAAACCATGATTATGCATTCTTGATGACAAAAGCTGGGATGTAAGGAGGATAGCCAAACCTATACCCAAGAAACAATGATGTGCCAGAAGTTGAGTTAACCAGGGTTGTCCTGAGCAGTCACTCAGCCAGTTTCAGAGAACAGATCTGTGCATATTCACTGTGTTCACTTTGGTAAAACATTGCTAAACACGCAGAACAAAGTACATATAGCAAGCAAATGATACGATATTAAGTGTTTACAAATTGAGTTGAAGTCGGTTAGCCTTCAACGTCACATAACTGTCAACAAATGAAAAGCGGGCATTCAGGGCTACGCGGAGTTGAGGTGAAGGTGTTCTTGAGAAGTGTCAATTTCCTGTCACTATAGTCAATTTCACAAGCTGTGTGCTGCATTGCGAAAGGCACAGGAGCCCTGGCCCATTCGGGATGATATAGAATATAGTAGGTAATTGTGCTCCTTTGTGCCTCTCGCTCCTTGAATTGGCCAGGGTGAAAGTATCAGCACAATGCTCTACTTGGACCCTTTGCAAAGCATAGTGCATCAGCTATCCTATATAGCGAAATACCTGTGGGAGAATATTTTTGCAGGTCCTGGGTGCACAGTCAGGTGACACATGGGTGACGTAGCCTACATGTCACATACACATATCTCCTAGATTTTTTTATTTTACAGAGGCGTGCTGCTCAATCAAAAGACGCGATGACCCGGAATGTATTGCGCCCCGATTCTGTGCATATGACGGTTTTTGATTTCGTTCTGTTTCTTCCGGTTGTTTGGTGGGGCGGCTGGTGTGCGATGCGACGCGGGGATTCTGGAGCAGTGTGGCTGCTTTTTTTGCAGCATGCCGCAGAGATAATGTATTTGCTTTCTGCAGTCTAATGAAAATGTGCAAGAGTACTTGCCTAGTATGGGGATACATATATAGTGAGTACCAGAGCGCGAGTTATTTGTACACACGGATGCCCATACACATGCAGTTTTGTAGAGGCGCAAAAAATACTTCTGTAAAGACAGAGCATCTTCTAAAGGGCACGTAAACATTGATGTTTGGATTAAGCAATATAGTTATACAAGATGTTTGAAATAAGGCGATGTCAGTGCACGTTAAAGAACCCCAGGTGGTCAGGTGGTCGAAATTTCCGGAGTCCTCCACTACGGCGTCTCTCATAGCCTGAGTCGCTTTGGGACGTTAAACCCCCCCAAACCAAACCGAAATAAGGTTTGCTTAATGGGGTTTAATGCCCCAAAGTGACTCAGGCTTGTATGACATATCGGGCTTAACTCGAGGTACAAAATCGGCCCTAGCGCTTGGGCACAGAAAATGTCAAACCTTAAGTGCTCCCTCCACTGCCACTCAGAATCGTCGCAGTGCATATCTCACTGTTACAAAAAAAGAGCAAGCGTGCATACTGCTCTGTGTTTTGCAGAGGGCAGCTCCAAGCCGTCACTCAGTTGAAACCATTCCGCCTGCGTTGGCCAGCCTGCTCCTCCTGATTCTTTCATCCTTTCCGCACTGCTAAGAAAAAAAGAAAGAAAGAAGAAAGCATGGATGCTGTGCGCATAACTCGCATTATAGCTAGACCCCCCTCCCATTACCTCCACTCCCCCTTCCCACCCACACGCAATTTACCGAGTGCCAACGGCAGCTTGAAGCCGTCACTCGTTTTAAAGCGCTTCGACAACCAGCCTTCCAGCACCCTTTCCTACTTCCCGTGCAGACTTGAGAAAGGCTGTGCAGCTCTTTTCTCACTCGGTCCCAGTAAAATAAAAAAAAAAAACATGCAGGACGTACAGGAGTGACATAGGCATGTCACATTTATGTCAACGAGGTATGGGTTGCGTTGGCCTGAGCAGCTGCATAGGGGGCGTTAAAGATTTGATTACTTCTGTGCAAAGCGTGTTAGAGCACAGGGCTCAATCGGGCGTTTTTGCACCCTAATTTAAACTCGTTATGTGAAACAACTATAGGGCCGGAAAATTGTTGCTTCATAAGCTGAGCCACATCTTTTATAAATTCACAGCTTAATTTTAAACATCAACGTTTATGTGCCCTTAGAAGATGCTCTCCGTCTTGACAGTTATTTCTTTGCCGCCACTACAAAACTGCATATATGAGGCATGCGTGTGTGCGAATCACTCATGCACTAGTACTAAATAAATTCGCCGCCCCGCATAGGTTCAGTGCCCTTGCATGGTTTCATTACAACGAGGTCAACAAACGCATAATCCCAGGAGCGCACCGCGACGAAGCAGACTCTTGACTCCGAGTCCCTGCATCGCTCGAATACCAGCAACCTCGCCAAAACACTGGAAGATAAGAGTGAAATCTAAGCGAAAGATTGCGAACACACAGAATCGGCGCTCACTCTATGTTACCCCGCATCGTGCCTTTTGACTGAGCAGCGTTTCTCTCTCATGGAAAAAAAGAACGCGAACTCCACAAGATATGTGTACGCGACACGTAGGCTATGTCACTAATGTATCACGTGATTGTACACTTAGAACCTCAAAACATATTCTCCCAACTCCCTTTAGAGCAGAAGATGGGTGCAATGCTGAATATTTCTATATCAAGCCTCATGTCATGCACGAATCTGGTCAGGAGCATGCCTTCACTATTGAAAACCAGGGGGGGGGGGGGGGGAGGCGGTTATGAATGGTACCTGTGAGGTTGCGGTGCTTTTAACCACTTAATTTTCTTAATATTGAGTGCAAAACAAGGCGGAGTAGAGTAGGTAGCGTATTTGGTCATTGTCACAAGAGGCGTCTCCTGCCAGCACATTATTTCTTCCCCCAAAACAGGTTTGGCCACCACAGTGAAGCGGTTTCAACTGAGCAGAGAGGCATTGGAGAAATATAGTGCCAGAAAAACCCCATGCTGCCATTTACATTTGCTAAAACTTGAATCCTTCCTCTACACTCACGCTCTCAAATTCTGGAGATGGGCTTTTGTCTAATATCCATGAAAAGGGTATGGTATAAGTTGTGTTTAGGCCTCAAAACAATCAATGTTTTTGACAAACACACACATATTTCAACATGGAAGCAAAGCCCCCTATTTCTTTCCACATCTGTTATCCTCAGCAGCTCCAATTCAATGAGGACAGAAGCCAACAACACTTTCCTCTGTAGTTTGTAGTTCCCCCATAGCCAATACGGCATGCCGATACGTAACAACTGCTCATTATGATCCCACACGCACGAATTATATCAGCTTAACGCCTAAAAGTACAAATAATACAGAATTTTGTTATTCAATTACCCGCTCAACCACTTCTCAGCTGCCGCAGTGTCACTGGCATCCCGGTACGTGGCATCCCAGCCATGGTGGTATGGCAAACTTGCGCGACAAATAGGCACTCAAGAACTCTAATTATATGCAGCCGGCCTGTTACCAATTCGACTACTGTCACTTATCAAAATGAAATATGGTAATCGACAACTAATTTGTCGGACAGCTAATTTTTCGGACATACTTGATTATTCGGACTTTTTCCCGGCCCCAGGACATAACTTCTAAAGTCAACGTATTACGCGGTTCAATATGTCGGACACTCTAGGGAGGGCTATTTAATTTTTCGGACATTCCAAGCGTCGCCGGGCCAACTGAAACACATTTTGAGCGGCGCCGCGGCCATCTTGTTTGTTTGCGTTTTTCTTAGATAGCCTGTACACCGGTGCCGGCCTTGAGTGCCTCTCTTTAGCTAAACTGAGGCTGAAACGAGGCTACATTATTCACCTAGCAGTTTCCGCTTCAGGAACGACGACACTGCTCGTTGCCGGAGTGCTTTTTTCTACCTTTAGTGTGGTCGCTTCGACTGCCTGTTCCTCTTTGTTTGCCATGCGTTTCAGGTGCTTTGCTGAGCTTAGCGAGTAGGTCTCGCCGTGATTGTGCTGATGCGAAAACTATGTTCTTTCGCTACTGTGGCTCGCATTTATTTGAATCGGCTTCAGTTCTTCAAGAAACTGTTTCCGAATTTTATAAGGAGCTTTTTTATGTGGAACGCTACAGCAAAAAGGCACTCAATGGAGTCGATGTTGTGATCCAGTGGTTGGTGGCGGTAGTGTGCCTCGACAGTGGGAAAACCCACTCTGTCGATTTTCTGGGAGCACTTCGTATGCTCGCCGATGCGTGGAAGTCGGCGGCACCCACAACGCTCCGCAATTGCTTCCGCCACGCGGGATTTGTGCTGAGTGACGAGGCAGTGAGCTGCTCATTTACGTTTTTCGCACTGCTGATATCAAAATTCCATCGACCGTATCGTTTTTACAATTCACACATGTGCACCACGAGTTGGAACTGGGCGATGGGCTCACAGATGCAGAAATTATTCGCCAAGTGCTTGGGGAGTCTGAGCGCTATGACGACGATGATTTACCTGCAGCAGCGCAGCCGATACAAGCAGAGTTGAAGGAAGCGGTCGTCGACTTACGACGACACTACTACTCTCGCGAAAATTCAGGCGGACCTTTTAACACGAAAGCGCAGCGTGGTGCAGAAAAGCATTCATAACTTTTTCCGGCCTCGAAGTCAATAATAGGCAATAAATTGGGCTTTTTGGCGCACATTTGTCTTTTGGGACTTACCGATTTTGCGGACATTTTCGCGGCCCGTTGAGAGTCCGAAAAATCGGTCGTCGACTGCTTATGCGAAAGCATTGCAATGTGAAGCACACTGAAACATATAGCACACTGAAACTGCACTGTCACTGCAGTGTTCCGCTAGATTAACTTGCAGTCACAAGAATATAACTAGCCCAACAACTACCGCATCCAGAGTGAAGGTGCGTGAGCCTTCAGTTCAAGGCGTACATACTCACACTTTACAGGTTATCGTAACACATGTCTCGGTGCTATGAGCTGTTGTAACACTACAACCATTTTATGACATCCTGAGTGATGAAACGAGAAGTTTCTGAGACGCATGCATACCTAGATATATGTATGTTAACCAAGCCTCTATATTCTTAAAGTTGCAGCATTCGGAATCATTCAATGTAAGGTCCTCTTTTTTTTCTTTCTGGTTCTGATTGCGTGCTCACTTTTCTTTAGCTGAGGCTATACATATTTGTATTGGCCATATTATATTCATTGGGCACTTCTGTTGCACGCCTCTCCCCAAAATATGGGGCTACCACTCCTTACCAACTCACCCAATTAGCCAATTTTATGTAGGAAAAATCACAAAATGACATAAGTAGAATACACACATGAGCTTTTCTTTCTTGCAGCTATCCGCCTCCGTCGGAAACACCAATTGCAACACTACAGTTTAGTGGCATTCATGACATTTTACTACATACTACTACATTTTAGTAACCTTGAAAATTTGTTATGCTTCTATAGCAAATTCACTGTGCCATAAAACAAGACATAAAAACAAGTGTTTACGGTTACCTGGCCCTCATAATCAGCAAGGAGAGGCTTGTACCAAAACTGAATGCTACGGATGATTTTCCTGTACTGAAGGAAAGAAAACAGATATTTGATCGCACCATCATCTTGTCAAGTCTGTTAATTAGTAGGCCTCAGATTTTCCTACTCTATATTGAAACAGGTAACAGTGAAACATATCACTGCTCATTCCCTGACGCGTTCGTGGTCCTTGATAGCATAGTATTTTCAATAACACTCCTCTCCCTTCTCTTTTCAGGGTCTGTACAAAATGTATTGGGGCTCCGTTTAGCTACCAAAAAGGTGCAGGGGGGCCTTTTGGAGGGGAAATTTGTTGTAGCTGATTTATAATAAAGCAGCCCTCAACAGGTCTAGTAGAAGGCAAGCAGACCAGAAAAATACCCTTCCAGAAATGTCTTCAAGGAGTTCCAGTTTGAGAAATATTTATTCACAGCAGTTTTACGTAAACGTTGTGTGCAATTTGGGAAAACAAAGACACGCTGAAAAAAAGAAACATTAAAAAAGGACCAGAGAAGTGGCAACTGTGAAAAAGTGGGCCACCTGTAAACCTGGTCTGGCCGCATGCCAGGCTGTCACTTTGGGTTTATATTATACAGGCTCACGCTCTCTTCGATTGTTGCCTCTGAAGTGCTCTTTTAGTTTCCATGTAGGCCTGCATTTTAGCAAAAAACTATATAGTTTTTTCGAGAAGTTTAAAAAACGAATAAAAATATCAGGAAGTCGAAAGCTCTTGGAACTAGTTCATGAAAACCAAGGGTACTCAATGATATCAAAGGCCTGTGTAAACCACATTACATGATCACCATATTGAAGAGAACGGCTTACCAGCCCAGCCTCTGGGGCCTGTGCCCAATAACGTATGAATGCATCATGTAAAACTTACGAAATCAGTTGGTAAGGACATCTGTTTCAAAACTTCTGGCTTTTCCTATCTTCAAAAAGCTTGCAATTTCAGTAAGCGGCACTTTAGTGGATACAATGCAGTTTTTTATAATACAAGCCAGCTTCAGGTTGTCCTCAATGTCGTTTTATTACCCTAAAGCTGAACATGAGCTATGAGAGACATCATGAAGGAGGGCTAATTTCCAGAGCCCTCTTCCCCAAAAAGATCTTTAAGCTATCCACTGGCACTGCTCAACGTGTGGGCAAATTTGCATTTTGCCTCTATCAACAGGCCACAGGCATCATTCTATTCAACATTCTCAAGCTCAGCAGCCAAATATTACACGCAATACGCAACGGCAGCAAGCAAAGCAAACACTGAAGGAACCTAAATGTCATACTAAACATGAGGGGTCGCAAATGCAGTAGTGGGTTAGGCAAATAAAAACTGTACATGCTGAAAGATGTCTTCAGCGCTTACACCAATGTCCTGCTTCCTGCTCATCATAGCACTGCGCAATTCCGGCAAAGGGTATAGAGCTTGAAGGGGCCATTGCTTATGAAAGCCCATGGAGCTTTCTGTAGGTAAAACGTACCCTGAACCAACAAATTAATCAAAGCATGATACAATTATAGTGCAAAACCTACATGCAGGGGCTTTGTGAGCAAGAAATAGTGTTTTTTGTGCTTGAAATCAAGCGCGACATGGTAGTGTATGTCACTGCATAAAATTCGCTTCTGCCTGCTAAATTATCTTAAATTATTATTTTTTTCTTCAAAATTTCAGTTTGGGATTGAGCTAGTGAAAGGGCGATTGCCTATAATACCAGAGAAGAAACAATTTTGACATCACCGGAGACATACCAACACTGAAATAAAATAACTCCTTTCACTCCATCTCGTTGCCAGCCTTGAAAAAGATCATGTCAGGCATCACAATGCCCCTAGTTAGAAATAAAAAAGCATTTACTTGATTTTACCTGCAAGTGTATCTTAGCATCAACCTATGTATAACCCACAAGTGCCCACTAGGTTCGATATCAGACAAGATCTCCCTTTATTCTTTACATCGAGCGAACAACTTAATTGGTACTGCAGGGCCTAATACATGCCTTCAACTACAATATTACTTTTCTAAAAGATGTGCAACTTTGTTACAATACATTTTATGGCCAAAGTAGCAGAAATTGTACTTTATCTTGAGAGAAGCATCACGAAAAAACAAGGCTGTGAAAGGAGACAAGACGGGCGCTAACTTGCAATTAATGTTTATTGAAGCAAACGTGAAATATATAAAGTCAAGTAACAACGCAAACCCCTCAATCACTGAAATGCAGAAGGCAAGACATGAGTCATAGAACTTAAGAACAGTTCCCTAATCTAGATAGCCCAACTGAGCGCATGTTAACACAATGGAGGGCTCACTAACAGATTTATTACCTAGTTTTAAAATGTGTATAGCTTCAATGATTTGCCGACAGATTAGTAATGAATGGCAGAATGAATGTGTGCAGCTGAAAGAAACTGAAAGCAACCAGTGCAATTTTTACAATGCAGAGCCAAGTTGACCTCTACCTTTGTCGACACAAATGAAACCATTCGGATATTTTAGTGATTCATGTATTGCTGCCTGCAAATTGGGGAGTGAGTTGTTTGCGGTGTTGCTTGATATTATATATTTTATATTTGATTCAATAAATTTAGTTGTGAGTTAGCACCTGCTTGCCTCCTTTCACGTCCTTGTTTTTTGTGCTGCTACTTTCAAGACGACATCTTTCCAAAGCACCCAAATTGCCATCCCTCTGATTGTATTTTAGTCAGTGAAATTTCACTCCATGTGGCACAAATCAACACATATGACCATGTCTGATGAAACTAAAAGCCAATCAATGACAGGATCATCATAAAGCATGAAAGTTGGCTAAGAAATACAGGTCTCGATGCCAACACAGCTTGGACAGTCATAAGTTTCTGTGTAAAAAAAAACACTGGGCTGCTGAAAGGGCAGTACAGAGCAACTAGAGGGTACTGACAGCGAGATGAAATGTGGCGTTGAATCTAGCTGTACACAGGGACAATGTTGTAGGGCTATGCAGCCGATTATAGATAAAAAAGGAACGGAGACAAGTTTCTGTCGCCTTGCCATGAAGAGTGGTTTGCTCACTATTTGGGCTAGGAATGTGCAGGGTTTAAGTGAAGGGAGGAAGTGGGAGAGTTAATGCAAGGTGACAAGGGCTGAAGTAACCCGCTCTAACTGGCAAGGGGAGAACGGTATGTTGCCTCCTCCTTGCTGCCTAGCTTCAGCGGCATAGCCACAGTTATCTCCGAGTATAGTGCCGTGCTACCGTGATCAAGACTTGTTGAATTGAAAACTGAATGTAACACAGGAGTACGGTACCATTAAAGTATGCATGGCGTACAGGTTAATAGCACGCTGCAAAACAGGAGTTTGTAACCCATAAATATGATACTTCTCTTCATTTGAGGATTCCACAGCTGTGTAAATTGCATGGCGACATTGAACCTATGAATAGCTGGCCCTGACAACTCACCAGGCCCCCACTGATGGAACAAAAGTTTTGCAAAAATCTGTTTAATCTGCGTTCACTACATTTATCGTGAAGGTATTGGAGACACTAAGCATAGTTCGCCACCATAGCACTTCTAATATCATATCCAAGCCACCTATAAAGCCATCCAGCTTGTCGCTACCCACCTTGTCACATGAAAGTTTCAGCAGATGAATTTTCAATGGTCACATTATGACCCTGACCAAATTTTCATGAAAAAAAAATAACGTTTATGACCAAATCAGAACATTTCTCGGAGTTGACTGCATGGGAGTGAGATATGCTTTTAAGCTTCTTTTTGTCAACTGCTACGGTTTCAGGAAAAGGAGTCATCAAGCTGTAACTTGAGTTGGGCAGCAAAGAACGAAATTTTGGAGAGAGAGTAGTGGCAGACTTTCTGACATTGTGAAGGTCATCTACTAAGGGTTCAATATGCAGAAAACATTTCGACTATAAGGATTAGCCGTTATAGGTAACTCTGGATAATTACAGCCACATACACTTCATTAATGTGCACTGACACTGTAGCGCACATGGGCGCCTAGCGTTTTGGCGCCATCTAAATGTAACTATCCGTGCTGGGACCGAGCCCAGTAACCCAGCTCACTAGTTATAATTCCCTAAACACTGAAGCTGCCAAATTAGTGTGTAAGCAGTCTTGAGGCAGGGTTACATTAGCAGGCATGTTTTGTACAAACCAAGCTTATATTGTCACCCGTGCTAACCGTGTCAGTTGTGAAGGAGAAGAAGACAAAGATCGCTTGGAGTGCACGTGGTTCTGGGCCGCCTCTGCTTTGCCTGGTCAAGCGCCTGTTCTCTGCCTCCTTCGCCTATGCGCCCCAACCCCGTCCTTTGACCCTGTTCCTCTGGACGGTCGTCCGGGTAGCGAAAGAACCCGTGACATTCTGGTGGAGACGCGGGGTAAATGGAGCCCAGCCCCTCAATGGCCGCTACTCTAAGTCCGTCCCCAAGTCTCAGCCGCTCCCCCTTCGACGAAGAGGCCGAGACACGTGCCAGCCGGCGACTTCAAGGGCTTGCTTCTGAATTTGCTTTGTTGCCGAACTCCGGTTCTCCACAACTATGGCTCGGAGTACCACGACCCAATGTCAGCAGATGGACTCATTTCTCGCGCCGTCCGTGGTATATCTACTGATGAATCCTCGTACGACTGCCACGTTCTATGACGATGCCTCCGAAGATGTAGAGGATTCGCTGGAACAGCACGAACGTGTGGCCCGCCACAATGGCTGTAAGGCCGAAACCTGTCTAGGGAATTTGTATTTTTGCTAGGACAGTACTGCTGAGCACTAGTTTGAAAACCACGAGGGCTCCCTTACATTCTGAGATGTCTGTAAGGAAGAGCTGCGAAGGACGTTCTCCAGTTTATATCGGCGACAGCCAGCAGAACACCTGCAAACAAGAGTACAACAACCTGATGAAACAGTGACAAATTTTGATCAAGACGTGTTATGACTTAGCGCCCGGGTCGATACCCGTGCCGCCGAGGAAAACAAGATGCGCGCATTCATTCGGGGCGTCAAGAGTGACATTTTCGCGGGCTTATTCGAGATCCGCCGACTACAGTGGCAGAATGTGTAACAGAGGCGACGAACATCCAGCAAGCCTGGATTACGCGAGCGGAGCACTATTGTCGCCTTGCTGGAGACACCGGCCTTGTTGGAGCTCTCAGCGTTTCGAACCTATCAGCTGCTCATCTCTCGGTTGATTCCCTCAACACCGCCAGCCTGTGCGAGATCATCCGTGAAGTTGTTCGAGAGGAGATACTGGAGCTGCTTCCACCTGCTGATGGTATGGCATCCTGCGCCCTCATTGACGCTGTTCGCGAAGAAGCACAACGTGTCCTTTATCCGCAGTGCTCCCTTGCTTCTTTACCCATTCGGCCCGTCGAGACATACGCGTCCGTCGCTAGTCACCCGCCGCCGCAGCAGCCACCACCACCGCCTGTTCGCCGTCAGAGCTTGCCAACACACCCCCGCATCTCCGCGCATAATCTTCGTCCGCAGCAGCATTGGATGAGCAAGACCGACGAATGGAGGAGAAGCGACCAACGCCCGCTAGGTTTCCACTGCGGAAAAGCAGGCCACGTCTACCGTCGCTGCCGTTACCGCGAGCTCGGTCTTCGCGGCTTCCAGCAGAATGCTCCCAGCCCAGAGTTCGGCGACCAGCCCCGTGACATCGCGGAATATCTCCTCCGTTTAACACCACCTGATCAACACCACCCGACATTCGCTTGCTACTCTTCCCTTCGCACCAATCGGCGGTAAAGCCTGTCTCCTGGTCGGATGGATGAATGGATGGAATATAGGAGCGTCCCCTTTAAAACGGGGCGGTAGCAGTAGCTATCATGTTAATTTTTCTCCCTGTATAATATTTATTGTTTTAGATTGGTTAACTATACCATCATTCTATTTAATGAATTTTTGATTTTACATGAGTAACATTATGTCACCTTTATGCTTTTAAGGCACCATTCTTCCAGTCGTGTTTTGCTAGCTTCCACCGCCGGTTTATTCACCCGGCCACTGGTATCTCTAAACCGCAGAGCCCGAAAAACTAAGCCTGGCGACATCTGGAGGTGGCTTTGACGAATCCGTTCCTGTTAAAGAGCCTCCACGTGCCTCGCCCAGCTCCCCCACGCGAACCGAAGACCTTCCCGAGCACCTTCCCGCCGAACTTCTCGACGCAGGCTCCGATGACACTCCCGGCGCCATCTATAATAATCTTAATGTTCTGATTGACGGATAAGACGCGACGGCTCTCGTTGACACCGGTGCAGACTATTCTCTTTCGAGTGGGGAGCTATATTGCCGACTTCGCAAGGTAATGACGTAGTGGGATGGCCCCGATATCAGAACCACAGGAGGCCACCTCGTGAGACCAGCCGGTACATGCACTGCTCGTATTGAGATTAACGGTCTCTGGTGCCCGGTCACCTTCGTTGTACTATCGAATTGTTCCAGACACATTATTCGCGGCAGGGATTTTTCAGCGATTGTAGGGCTGTTATCGACTTTACCGACCGCCGCCTCACGCTTCTTCGACCTCGATATACCTCGATGCAAAGCCCCCTGTTTGCGTGGCACGCGTCTTGGCGGAGCACGTGACCTTACCGCCTCAGTCTAGCGTGTTTCTCCCTGTCACGTCCGACCATGTTGCTTCTGGCGAATTTCTGCTGGAAGGAAGGGCTCAGCTGATTCTTGAACGGGGTCTTGGCGTTGCTAGAGGTCTCGCGCAACTGGATACTGGCTGCACACACGTCCCGTCGCCACCTTTCGCGGCATTCCAGAGAACCATACGAAAAGCCAGGCTGTTGGTACCATCGAGCGCATTACCGCCCCTATTCAAGTTGTCGCCCTGTCCGAAGGTGCTTTCTCATCCTTCTCTTCGCAGCAGAACGGTGCACCTTTGGGTGTACACATTCCACCGAATCTCTCTGTGAGGGAGAGAGCTAAACGCGCTGCTTGTGGAATTTCAAGACTACTTTTTAACGTCATCCGGAGTTCGCCAGACGACTACTCCCAAACTCAGAATGATTATCGATGACGCTGCTCACCCTGTTCGTCAGTCGCCTTAGCGGAGTTCTTTCAAAGAACGCTAAGTATTCAGAAGCAAGTGCAAGAAATGCTGGCCGACGATATAATCAACCCTCGCCCACCCCATGGGCAGTTCCAGTGGTACTAGTTAAGAAAAAGGATGGCACTCTTCGATTCTGTGTTGACTATCGCCGCCTTAACAGCGTCACCAAGAAGGATGTTTACAGCATTCCTCACATTGAGGACGCAATTGATCATCTACGACATGGCCGTTACTTTTCAACCATCGACCTGGACGTGGCTGCTTGCAAATCGAAGTTGATGAGCGCTACCGAGAGAAGACCGCTTTTATCATCCCGGATGGTCTGCGTGAGTTTAAAGTGATGCCGTTCAGCCTCTGTACCACCCCAGCAACCTTTCAACGCATTATGAACACTGTCTTCGCCGGACGAAATTGGCAAACTTGTTTGGTCTACCATTACAATGTTGTAATCTTCTCAAGCACGTTCTCCGATCATCTTCTTCGCCTGAAAGCAGTACTACAAGATATAAGAAGCACAGGATTCACAGTGAAGCCAACAATGTGCAAGTTGAGTACGATTAACTGATTTTTTGTGGCCACGTGGTCAGTAGCGCAGGTGTCCGTCCAGATCCCGATAAAACAGCCGCCGTTGCCTCCTTCTTCACACCTTCGGACAAGAACGCCGTGTGGAGAATTCTGGGCCTCTGCGCTTACTATAGGCGCTTTGCTACCAATTTTTCTCGTGTCGACCCAACACTTACTTATCTCACGAAGAATAAAGTCGCTTCCCAGTAGTCGGATGAACAGCAGTGTGCATTCGACTGTCTTAAACAAAGCTTACAGACCTCCCCTGTACTCGGGCACTTTGATCAGAATGCTGAGACTAAAGTTCACACAGACGCCAGCAGCAAGGGTCTCGGAACCGTGCTCATTGAAAAACAGAATGGGACCCAGCCTGTAATCGCTTCGCAAGTCGAACATTATCGAAGGTAGAGACTAACTACTTGACCACTGAAAAAGAATGACTCGCCGTAGGTTGGGCGATAAATAAGTTCAGACTCTTCTTGTACGGACGCCCATCTCAGGCGTTTACCGACCATCACTCTGTATGTTAGTCAGCACACTGAGAGACCTTCAGTGCGACTTGCACGGTGGGCCCTTCGATGCTACTATACGAGTCCGGTCGCAGGCACACAGATGCCGATTGCCTCTCCAGAGCCCTTAAAGAATCAGAATCTGACAGTCAAGACGACAAGTTTGAAGATGCTTTTTTTTAGGCGCCATAAGCACGGTTGATATGGCAGAGCGGCACCGACCCAACACTGAACTGTGTGAAGTAATCGTCCATCTGAAAGGTCAAAGAGGCACCATTCCACGCGTTTTCTTGCGCGTTCTACCCTCATTACGCCTTCGCAGCACTGTGCTATACAAAAAGAACTTCGCAGCGAGTGTGAGGTCTTGGCTACTGGTTGTTCCGGCTGACCGAGAACATAATAAAAGTAAAAGCGATGGCAGTTGTCTATGCGACATATGCCAGCCGAAAAACACGTTCATCTGCTTTTCCACCACACATACAGTGAATTACAATCCCATAAGTGAGGTGTTCTGCCTGCTCCGCGACAGTACCAGCATTCAGCACAGCACAATTGTGTAGCGGCTCTGCATTTGCAACTCATGTCAGCGAGTGTAGGTGGTGCCCATTGACTTACAGAGTAATTGCCTGTCATTCCGTATGCTAGCCTGTGTTTCGTGTACACACGATGTCTTTTTTCAAACCTGTAAAAGGTCTGCATTTCTCCCGCTGCATCTTGGGATGGTATTGACATCAACATATTTTTGCCATTTTTTCTTATAGCCGAGTGCGGGCAAGCGCGGGGAAATTTCTTTGGCCCTATACTCAAATAAAACGAAGTAGCATTTCATCATTTGCACTGTTTCAGAGTTGAGGAATGGCTTTGAGTTCATGAATTGCACTTAAAGATGGTTTCCGAGCGTAGTTTTCCAGTCACACTCCAATGTGAGGTCTATAAAAATGTTATTGCATAACACTCCTGCTCTTAGACTTGCGGTCTTCAAGAATGAACACTAAGTGTTCAAGACAGCAATTTGTATTTATAGCAGCGGCAAGTACCGATCATCTATTATAGAGCGCAGAGGGCCCAAGCAGTGAAGCAGAGACAAGCTACTGGATATGGAAGGCACAGCTGAATAAATATTCAAGCGAACTGTTCTGTTGATGTTGGCAGATCAATCTAGACTGCTCCATAGAGTGATCTTGACTCAGCAATCATTCCCCATCTGCATTGGGAAGATGGGACCTGTGTTCTGGATCTGCATTTCGAATACAGGTGCTCCAAAAAGAGCAGAAAAAATTTGTGTAAGTGACTAAACTCTGTTATTGGAATTCACCGTTAGTCAAGTCTTGTTGTCTATCACCTTGATCTGCTCATAATTTAGGTAGCATTATAGGTCTGATCCTGCAGGGACCATGGATCTCGCGTCAATGATTCAGTGCCCATAGCAGGCACAACACGCATCTAGAGATACCAGATAATGTAACTCGTAAGAAATGTTATGCTAACTTTTCTTTACCTCCTAACAGAGCGAAGAGTATGCCTGTCATCAAACCTTTTAAACACTGCCAATGACAAAGGCAAAAGGACTTTCGAGTCAACTTGAGGCCTAACCTAGTACAATGGCGATGAACAAGCCCCTGATCCTGCCTTGTGCCAAGGCGTAAATGTGCTTCACTGCAATGCACGAGTGAGCAACCGGAAGGCTGGCAGCTTGAACAATCTGTTTCCATTAAACGGTGACGTTGTTTGAGTAGTTAGGTTGGAATACTAAACAAGCACTCTACCCGTAGCTTCATCTACTAGATTCCCTCTCAAAGATATGGCCAGCAAAGAATGTCTGCAACTTAAGTTAGGAGGGCGATCACGGCATGTTCAGATGACTTCGATCATCCCAAAGACGTTTTAATCATGCTAGTCACCTAAACATCAAATCAAAGCAATATATGTGGCAGCTCACGGAACCCTCGCACATACAAAACACACCGAGAAATGCAAGCATGTCAGTCTAAAAGCAGCCTATCATCAGCATATTGTTCATGGCCTTCACTGTGCCACCTCGTTTGCTCTCCCACCATCCTGTGAACATGCAGTGTTTGCACCCCTACTCGGGTTACCTACAATATGGCGGCTCCTTGAACGAAACAGGAGATGTTCACCAAGAAACGCAAAAGTTCGTCCCTAGCTCCGTCAACTCTGAAGAATGTGCAGAGTCAGACGAGAAATATGTATTTTCAGAAGTCAGTTGAGTCAAGTGACACGTTTCTGACTTTCAACTTTATTTGCTCTCTAGCTGATCTAGCTGGGATTCATTTTGCATTCAATTCTCAAGTTATGCTTGAACTTCGACGTCTTTATCAGGACTGAAATGCAACTGCCTCTATTATCCAAGCACATTTTTTGCTGATAGTTGACATGCTGAGTGAGAGGTTTGGTTATACAATAATCTTTTCCAGCTACAAAGGTCAACTACAGAAATCATTCCTGTGAGCTTTCGTTTTTAAAGCTGCTTTGCTGACAAGTTCCTGCCCGCAAGCCGGTGAAAACTATGTGGGAATATAGCTATCTGTACGCTTCCATTCAATGACCACAACACTGACACGGTGATCGAGAGATATCTAGGAAGATATTGGCACCAGTGCAGTAAGCATTCCGCCCCTTGTGTATCATGAGGGCCAATGCTCTCGATCTGCCAAACCTTTTATCATGCCAAAACATGCTCACCCGACCAATTATGAATTGTGAAAGTCTATGCACTCAAAAGTGGAAACACTTGCATGCAAAAACGTAAAAAGAAGCCAATTGCAGAATGTATTGTGACTGTTCAAACCATGTCTGGAAGCGCATGTGGCAACCAAGCGATTCAAAAATGTGGTAGCCATTCATAAGCTGGATCCAGACACGACAATACTTCCATATCAACCTCTACAGTTGTTTCTACACAATATGCACAAATTTAAACAAAAACCAATATTGAATGATACTTCAAGAAGCAAAGGCTTCATAGTTAATATAAAAAGCGCGAACACGAAGACAAGACACAAGAAACAAGAAAGCCACAGTACATGCGCTGACTCACAACTAAGCCTAAGCCCTTTACTCCAAGGCCCAGAAAAACAAACATGAAGAAAACGAAACAGTCACGTGAAACAACCCCTGGGTTCACCTACTGCAGAAAAATTACTTTAAAAATCACTTAAAAAAGACACCTCTTTGCTTAAAAGACCAAGAGAAGTCTTGCTGACACACTTATTTCCGTTAAAATAAAATACGATTCCACTATCTTTCTCGTTATTTTCTCTTTGTGGCGATATAAAATATTAACACTGTCAAACTTAGGAGTGCACTTATTCTCCTTCTTCGCCCTTCCTTCACAGGAAAATCAATGCTATTGATACTGTTTAATGCATCGTTACCTTTACACCTTACAGACATTACTGGACTCAAGGTCTGAGGTTGATGTCTTTCATTTATAAGCGCTTTGTAGCTTTTGGGGATTACTTCAGTCAAGACAGAAAGTACGAAAAAGATAATGTTAAGCCAATAAAGGTAAAAAAATTCAAAATAGCTCGAAAACGTTTTTTCGGCTTCCCTTCTACTACCCAAAGCTCGAAAATGGAGTTTTAAGTACGGTTGCTGCTGAGCCATACTGCCGTCGCGCGCGTGTTTGCTGGCTGCATATCTAATAATCCGCAATATTTATGGAACATAAGAATAATAAGCTAGCCCTGTCGTAACGCAGGTAGGTTCTACCGCTAATTCAGTCCGTGTAGTTTCAAGTGCACAAGCACCGGAGCTTCAACTGGAGCGCAAAATAAGGCCCGGGTCGAGGCACTACAAACTGGCTCATTCTAAATTCTTGCCGAAGGCTGAATCGCAATACGGCGCCGGCATCGTGCGGCCCGAAATGGGCTTGCGAGGGATGAATTGTATGGCATATTCTGCTCCGATCGTGCAGCCACTGGCACAGTCTCCTTTCCAAGAAACTGCAATTCCTCGTCAAAAGCGAACACCCGTCTTGTATAATGACATGCTCGTTTTGGTGTTCACGCACTAGCGCTGTATTGGCACGCATCACCAGTTCTGCGCAAATTTTCAGGAGAATGTACAGGAAAGATGGAAGATTTGAAACATATGCCAGATGGTGGCCGCCCTTCAATAGTCTCGCCGTCAGCGTAGTGTTTGCAATTAAATCACACAAAGGAAGACGCACTATCTGTCTGGCACGCCAGCACACGTTTTGCACAGTTTTACACAAAACCTGACCACGCTTCCGCATATCACACGAGCTATTTTGTTGCGCTCGGTGCCTCGTATATCTCGAGTGCATGAAGCCGCCAGCAGCACAAAAAAAAAGACGCGACGCCGTTGGGCCTTGGCAACGCCACCAACTCATAATGGCTATGGCTAGCACTTCAATCAGCTTCGACTACTTCGGCTGGTTTCGACTTGCTTCGGTTTCGGAAGTCGCTGACTTAACGGCTTTGCTACTCGTCGAACAGCGGCAAGCACGATGTCGGGCGTCCACGCGCTAACGCTGCATGTTTGTAGTGCATGGGGTTGTAGTTTCGCATTCAGAAAGGCGTTGGTTCTAGCGAAAGACCACTGTGAGTTTCGCTTCTTTTCTCGCGATACTACACTAATTAACTGCGCGCTTGCCATGGACATCAGATTAACAGCGATATTTACGTCAGAAATGCGGTGCTCCGTCTGCGCGAATTGGAGCTTTGGCGCAAATGCGTTGCCACGTTTCTTGCGTAAATTCCTGATCATAAACATCGACAGTGCCAATTGTTTCTATACGTTTATATTGGAAGGCTACGGCCTTCTACAAATCAAGTGTTTTGTTTGGAAACAGAAGACGCCTAATTTTGCCCGCCCATAAAGAACAGTGGGCGAGCACAGTTCGGCTCGCCCAGTGTTTATGAGCACAACATCTATGTCTGTCAGCTCACACTGGTCACCTGCGAGCGATAATTTCTTTTGTAATATGTGCCTCACTACTTTCAGTCTAACTCCTGAATGGTGACGAGATTTTTTTATGCCTGTAGCTTATATAGCAAAAGAGATGACAGTTTTGTGAAAGCCTGGCCTCTCAGTCAGGAAAGACATGCGATATGCAAAAATAGCTTACAGGTCAAGCTTCAAGTGAAGGCAGTATGATGTGTTTGTGTGCCCTTTACTTCAATTAAGCACCAATGAAACTTACCATAAAAATATTACAACTAGTCTATGTGGCCTACAGCTTACAGTAAAGTCTGCTGTTTCCATGCAGCATATTAGTTATGCACTGCTAGTGGAAACTGCACAGCATATATTCGTGGAGTTGCGCATGCAGCTTTCCTCAATCAGTTATGCATCTCGCGTGACGCAGTCTACTGCGACACTGAAAAATTTGCCATCTAAAAGACATTTCCTTGCAATATGATGCTTCAGCATTATGTGTATATTATGCATAGCTTCAAGACGCGGCACATACTGTTGGTATCACCTCTCATAAAGTACAAGGATTTTTTTATTTTTTCATCACTATAAGATCAGCGATTAAATCCTTTTTTTTATTTGACAGCATTTGCAAGAGTCATTATGCAGCAGAAAGCTTCAATTCAGAGTAGTGCACTTCAGCAAGGGTTTGCTATAGTCCCAAAAAACTTAAAAATGGTATATGGATGTAGATGTGCAAGTCAAAACTCAAAAGGCGGTAGCATCTGTTTTGATTAGTCTATCGTTGTTCTCAAAAAGCGAGTCAGGCCGGCTGGTTATAATAAGTCAAATGAGTGAACTGTGTTGAAAGATAGTAAGAGAGAGAAAGAAGCAGAGTTGTCATTTTCTCTCCCATCCCATCTGTTAGTGCTGTTCAGTCGTTCGAGGATTGTCTTTCTGTAATCTTTACAAGTTAATATGAGCTCGTGACGTTCAGTACTGGTATAGGCTTTCACATTTCTGCCATCACATTTACTTTCCCTTCTACAGATAAAAATCCAAGCCAGTTCTTCATACAAACCTGTGATGCCGAACAGTGGTAATAGTGTGCAGTTATAGTGCATCGCCTCCATTCATAGGCAAAACACAATGTGAGGGGGATTTCGATCGCCAGTTTGACTGCCATTTGATACATGACAGGCAACACATCAACGTTATGCACACAGCCTTTGTCGTGCATCTCTGGCGTGCGTGTAACTTTCACAAACGAATGGTTGAAAGCGAAGCAAATGATGCTATAAGATCTAGTTAAAGTATTTCGCTTTTCACATTGTTTTACAGTGAGCTAGATAGGTGGAGTAGTTGTTGCTCAGCATGAATGTTGTCATATAAAATATTTTGTCTAATAAAAGGAAAGCAAGCAGTTTTCTGCCAATGTTGAAAATATACTGTATGCCAAAACCAAAATTGCGAAATATAAAAAATCGTGCCTGTCGCACATAATCACGAAATACCCATTAGATGAATGCTCTAACTTTGTTCTCTTTTATATTTGTAGACCTACACAGTCTCACCGAGTAATTGTTTAGCACGCAGGCACGTACACATGGCCACGTAGTTTGCATGATCTTGCACATAGCCTCTGCGAGTCATCACTGGGTGCGCAAATATCCATGCAGATTTACGACAGCGAGCACACATTGGCTCCATGTGCTTCTTCGAGCTCGCACAAATGCATGAACAGCCTCACAAAGACTGCCACATTCTCGTGCAATCTTGCACAGTGGCTCTGCGTGCTTCTATGAGCTAGCTAAAGTGCCCATTTAATCTCACAAGAACTTATACATTCTCATGCATTCCTGCAGAGTGGCTCTACATGCTTTCATAACTGCACGTGTAATCTTGCAAGAACTCACATATTGTTATATATTCTCATTCATTACCACACGTTCTTGTACAGCCAGTAATTTGTGCGCCGAATAACGTGCTTGCGGAAGTCATTCCTCAAACGACATTTATCGCATGTAACAAATAATGCATTTATTAATTGACTGCAACTTTTCCAATAAACGTTTCCTACAAGTGACCATTAATCATGGGCAAGTATTTCTTATAGCTTTAGTTGAATGGACAACATATTTAAATTAGATATTTTCACGTAATTAAGTTTTCTTTGCAGCTCGCTCATTGTAGTCCGACATAAAAATATTGCTTCGAAAATTTTGAAATACGATGCGGCTTTTTATATGGTTGAAAAAAATCAAAATAATTTATTTTTTTGGTAAACATGGACGTAGAAATTTAAACACACCAATAGCGTAGTCCTATATGTTCATAGCAGTTCTCACAAAACCTAACTTTTTTTTCCCCTTTTAAAGTTACGATGGTGCTAGCCATCCCGTTGACATTATCGCCGAAGACAGATGAAGACATATTGAGATAAAAAATTATACAGAAAATCCAATATGCTTCATTGGTCAATTGTAATTTGATTTTTATTGAAGGCACATTTCGCTAAGCCCAGGGGAAAGCAAACGAGGTTAGCAAACGGAGGACATGAAAAAAGGACGACAGGAGTCATCCAAGTTCGCGTGTACATTTCCAGCTAACGCATAATTCACAAAGATGAATAATATACGTACTTCTGTACTGCGTCCACCAATAAAAAGGACACCTAAGAAGGCCGCGCTTAAAAACTGTGATTCTTTGAATATTATAAACCTTGGTGCCACTCTCTTCTCACCGCAACGCAATGCACCCACTGATTTTATCAAATCGGCTTCACATGCCTGCAACCCCGCCGGGGTGGCGCACTGGTACAGCACACGACTACTGTTCCCATGGATGCGGGATCGAATCCCGGCCTCGGCGGCCGCTTCTCTATGGCGGCGAAAAGCAAGGCGCCCGTATGCTGTGCGATGTCAGTGCACGTTAAAGAACCACAGGTGGTCGAAATTTTCGGAGTCCTTCAATACGGCGTCTCTCATAGCCTGAGTCGCTTTGGGACGTTAAAACCTCTCAAACAAAACCAATCACAAGCCTGAAATTCTTGCTCCGCGGCGTTTCATATATTTTAACGGTGGCAAAGAACTGGTTGCAGTGCTTTTTCTTGTCTTTGGCATGCTTCATAAAAAGCATAATAACCCTCCTTTTATTAACCAATCTTTTTTTGTACTATGGTTGCCTTTCTCTTTCGTCTGACGCCGGCTGAGCTGACCAGTATAAGAGACCTGCTCAAGATGGTAACTATAGGTGCGTCCTTGAAATGAGCGTTGTGTTTGGATGTGGACCATTTTCTTGTTTTGAGTATCTATTGTAATATTGTACCCCCCCCCCCCCTCATTCACTGCTTCTAGATTCAAAGCATAGAACATCCGCGTCTACAAATTAGGCACTTTTAGGTCATATGAGGTGGGTCGGAATTATGCAATTTTAATGACGTGCATTCCATGCTCTTCCAGTATCGCATATTATATATGGAGAAGGCAAGTGGCACCGGTCGTAAAGGCGAAGCGCGAGAATATGATGGGAGCGTCGGTCACAAAAGTCAGAAACTTAAACAAAGGGCATAAAGCATACAGTTTGGCGGCCAGGATAAGAAATATAAAAATTGTAAATTAGTTAACATTGGCAGCACTGATCGAAAGATGCAGACTATGTTCGGTGGTTTTTCTCCCGCATTCAAATAGGCTTTTGCATTTTTTTACATAATTGATGGCATACGCACGTGGCATTTCATGCAAAATAACTAACACATGTAAGCCGCATATATTTCTTGATGATATGTCAATATTTTTATACACACCCGCATTAACTGTAAACTTGCGTCTTGCTAGGCAGTCTTCTGAACTGTGAACGTGTACCTGTACCAAATCCACTCAATATATGTTACTTTTGCAAATGCAAATCACTGACGCGCAATACCCTGTGACAATTAGCACCCCTGTCATGTCAGGTTTATGTTATCCAAGATACACTGACCTAACCTCTCACGTCGTTTCTTGAAACGCGCATTATAATTCTCCTTGTCAACCGTGAGGATGGTAGTAGCCGCGACAATGGCTCTGCAATTAGTGATAACCACTGTAATGACATTAGCGATGATATTGTCGGTGCATTTAGTTGATAATAATAATGGGAACAAACTCGAAGCACCATGTGCACCAGCAACGCATAGACTTTCTCATTTCTGCGGTGTATATTCCACAATGCTCTAGGAATTTTATTCTACTTGGGGCCCGCTGCGGTGGCTGAGTTATTAAAGTAAAAAAAGGTCTTGTGGCTCAGGAGCTAAAGGCTTTCTACTGCCGGATCAAGGGACGTTGTATCACCGCCACGGCGGCCACTTTTCGATGCAGGAAAGAAGCAAGGCGCCCGAATAATGTGCGATGGCAGTGCACCCTCAAGAACTACGGGAGGTCCAAATTTATGAAGCCCTGGAAAACAGGGTCCCTCCTATCTTTAGTCTCTTTCATACATAATACCTTAGACCTCAACATATTATGCTTTATTGGAAATAAATGAAGAGGGGAAGAAATTATTGCAGAATTAACGAAGTATAAAAGGCGACAGCTCATGCTCTTTTCGAGACGTTTTTTGAACATGCGAATGAGACTGACGACGGCAGCCGCGCTGAATAAAGCGTCTCTAGTTCAAACGTGGTATTCGCCGTTGCGAGAGCCCGTCTTCCCGGAAAAGGGGGAACAGGACAGCCTAACAGAGGCCTGTCATCTGGAATAACAACGCTTACAATACAACGTGGAGCAAATCTTTAGGACGGCTTTGTTTAAGTATGAGAAAAGTATCTATTAAAGAGAAGCGGAAGACGACTTGAGGTTTCCAGCTTATTCAACAGATCGAGAAGTGGACGCATTTTGAAAGAAAAGTGGATCTCCAGGCAGTAGAAAAAAGGGAGAAAAAGGAACAGGGAACCAAAATAAACAGGAGTTGAGATGAGAGGGTCAGCGGAGGGTTCCCAAAAACAGCAGGCCCTTCAATATGCCTCTTAAACTCCACGACGTGGTTCAATCGTTCAACGTTTCAAATCAAAACTTTCTAGCGATATGTGTAGGCAAAACCACTTCCGTCAATGATCTAGATTTTCTTTTCCTTGCTGTCCTCTGAGTTGCATACAGAATCTCACTGTGATGCCATACAGAGAATTGTATCGGGCCTTGACCCAGAGACCATAGAAGCCTTCAAATAGGTCATAGAGGGCGAGGAGGGTTTTAAGGGTGTCAAAAGATAGACTCGCCTCTTTGTGACTGACCTCCGGCTGCTGGGCCTTCGAACAGCTTGGCTAAGGGCGGAACGCACGGCCAAGCGGACGGAGCTCCCCCAGGACTGGTCAAAACAGCTAAAGGTTCATGCCTGTTGCCGCCGACAGGCCAACCGATGGGGACAAAAAGGCTGGGCTATCGTCTGCCACAAGCTGCAGATCGCCCGGCAGTCGGCGACAGCATTGCGACTCTTTCGATTCCTACTCCAGGTGACCGTCATACGCCATCCTGGGCTGGGAGCAGCCAATTGCAGATGGGTGTCCTCATCATCATCATCATCATCATCAGCCTGATTATACCCACTGCAGGGCGAAGGCCTCTCCCATATTTCTCCACTTAACCCGGTTCTGTGCTAGCTGCATCCACTTGACCCCTGCGAACTTCTTAATCTCATCCGCCCACCTAACTTTCTGCCTCCCCCTGCTACGCTTTCCTTCCCTTGGAATCCAGTTTGTTACCCTCAGCGACCATCGGTTATCCTCTCTTCGCACTACATGTCCTGCCCATGTCCATTTCTTCTTCTTAATTTCCACTAGAATGTCATTAACTTGAGTTATTTCTCTGACCCACTCTGCACGCTTTCTATCTCTTAATGTTACCCCTACCATTTTTCGTTCCATAGCCCTCTGGGTTGTCCTCAACTTAAGTAGAACTCTCTTGGTTAGCCTCCACGTTTCAGCCCCATAGGTGAGTACAGGCAAGATGCAACTGTTGTA
>JAJIZL010035865.1:826-35496 GCA_023969395.1 Amblyomma maculatum | reverse complement strand
AGCAAATCTGTAGTTATCTGATCCTCTCCAGCTGATTTCCCCCTTTTCATAGTTTCTAGTGCTTTCTTGACCTCGTCCTTCGTCACTGGTGGAACGTCTGACTGTTTTTCCCTACCGCCAATCTCACTACGGTCCTGACTACTTTGGCTGCTGTAGAGATCTGTATAGAACTCCTCGGCTACTTTGACTATCTTGTCCATATTAGTGATGACGTTGCCCGCCTTGTCCCTTATCGCATACATCTGGTTTTTGCCTATGCCCAATTTCTTCTTTACCGCTTTAAGGCTTCCCCCGTTCTTTACAGCATGCTCAATTTTCTCCATGTTATACTTCCTTATATCGGCCACCTTGCGCTTATTGATTAGCTTTGATATCTCGGCCAATTCGATCTGGTCTGTTGGATTGGAAGCTTTCATACTCTGCCGTTTCCTAATCAAATCTTTCGTCTCCTTAGACAGCTTACCGGTATCCTCTTTAACTATCCTACCGCCTACTTCTACTGCGCACTCAGTAATGATATCTCTGAAATTATTGTTCATTGCCTCTAGGGTAATGTCGCCATCCTCAGTTAGAGCTGAAAACCTATTCTGTAGCGAGATTCTGAACTCTTCTGCCCTCCCCCTCACCGCTAATTCGTTGATGGGTTTCTTTCTTACTAATCTATTGCGTTCCTTCTTCAGATTTAGGCTAATTCGGGACCTCACCATCCTATGGTCACTACATCGAACTTTCCCGATTACCTCTACATCCTGCACAATGGCGGGGGTTGAACACATTATGAAGTCGATTTCATTTTTGGTCTCTCCGTTAGGACTTTTCCATGTCCATTTCCGGTTCTTCCGTTTGCTGAAGAAGGTATTCATGATTCGTAAGTTATTGCGCTCTGCAAACTCAACTAGTAACTCCCCCCTGCTATTCCTAGAACCAATGCCATAGTCACCTACTGCCTTGTCTCCTGCCTGTTTTTTCCCTACCTTGGCATTGAAGTCGCCCATTAGTACAGTATACTGCGTCTTTACTTTTCGCATTGCCGATTCTACATCTTCATAGAAGCTTTCAACTGCCTGGTCATCATAACTACATGTAGGTGCATAGGCCTGTACAACCTTCAGTTTATACCGCTTATTAAGCCTAATTACGATGCCTGCAACCCTCTCATTAATGCTATAGAATTCATCTATATTACCCGCTATATACTTATTGACAAGAAAACCTACCCCTAGTTGTCGCCTTTCTGGTAAACCTCGATAACACAGTACATGCCCATCCTTCAATACAGTATATGCCTCATTCGGCCTCCTAACCTCACTAAGCCCTATGACATCCCATTTCATGCCCTCTAGTTCCTCTAACAGCACTGCTAAACTAGCTTCACTAGCAAGGGTTCTAGCATTAAACGTTGCCAGGGTCAGTTTCCAATGGCGGCCTGTCCAGCGGAGCCAGGCTTTCTTAGCACCCCCTGCTGCGTCACAGGTCTGACCGCCGCCGTGGTCAGTTGTTCCGCAGCCGCTGGTGACTGAGGGCCGGGGTTTTATGGAGCTTATCATAGGAGGTTGTGGCCAATTACTGCACCAGGGTGGCCAACTCCTGTTCTGGTGAGGGAGTGCGTTGCCGGAGGTGTTCACCGGCATCAGGTCGCACCCCAAACCTGTATATGCAATTCCATCGACAAGCGGATTTTTTTTTTTTTTTCATCCGGTGGAGAATTGCGCGGCACCGGGATTTGAACCCCGGTCCTCTTGCATGCGAGGCGGATGTTCTACCGCTACGCCACCGCTGCAGGGATGGGTGTCCTACCAGGTGTTAACCGAGGAGCTGTCAGACCACCTGTCCAAGGCCACCCACCTTGTCCTCAGTCCTCAACCCAGCCTTCCTCTACGTGAGTATCAGAACCGCCACTCCTTCCCGGTCGCAGCAATCTCCAAGGTTGCTGCCCAGAGCTCGGATCCCATCACCACCCACGAGCTTCTTCGGGCCCCCAACCGTGCAAGAAAAAGACAGCTCCAGGTGCAGAAGGGATAACTGTCCAAATGGTGAGTAACTTTGACACCCCCCTCGAAATGGCCCGCCTCCTGCAGGTGTTAAAAGAGATCTGAGAGAGTGGCACCCTTCCCGAAAGCTGAAACATGGCCATCGTGGTCCCTATCCTGAAGGCAAAGAAGCCCACCTCAAGCAGCTCTCCTCCTACTTCCCCGTGTCTCTGACGTCCGCAGCCTGCAAAGCCATGGAGTCCGTGGCCCTGGAGCGTCTCTCTTGGACTACCCGGGGGAAAAACTTTTTCCCTGAAAGCTAGTCCGGGTTCCAGAGACACAGGTGTACCGCGTACTCCATCGCGGATGCTGTGTCCACTCTGGAGGAGGCAAAGCACGTGGGAGACGTCGTCCTTCTCGCCCTCCTGGGCGTTCAGTCCGCCTTTGACCACCTACTACATCGCAAGCACCTTTACTTGCGGCTCCGAGTGATCACATATTCAGACTAATAAACCTTAATGCACGCAGTGTTCTAAATAAAACAAAAGAACTTGAGGCTATATTACTTGAATATGATCAGCACATAGCTGTAATTACGGAAGCTTGGCTACGAGATGAGATTGATGACACAGACGTTTTTCCACCCGGTTATTAAGTATTTCGTTGTGACAGGCCTTCTCGTGGGGGTGGGGTAGCGGTTCCTGTAAAAAACGGCTGTTGCGCTATTAAACTAAAGCAAATCGCTGTCCATGAAAGTATTTCTTTAAAAGCATCCTGTTGCGGTCAGTCTTTCCTAATTTTTGCAGTTTATCGACCTCCAGATTCACCAATAACATTCTTAAACGAACTTGCTGATCATATGTCTAGATTTAAGGGTGACAGGATTATATTGGCGGGAGACTTCAACCTGTTAGGAATCGACTGGGATTGCCCATCTCTTCTTTCAGGCTTTGGTGCACATGGTGATAAGTTGTGTGACATAATGCTTTGTCATGACCTGCAACAAGTTATCAGGGAACCAACACGTGTGCAAGGCGATTCCGCGTCTGTGCTTGGTCGTGTATTCTTGAGTCGTTCCACCCAGAATTTATCAGTATCAGTTGAATGCGGCTTGTCTAATCACAGTATGGTCGACATTTCATTTCCTGTGCGTGTAATGAACAAAAATCCTATCGCCAAACAATTCCTTTCAAGGATTTTTCACATGCAAATGAGGAAAGTGTACTAGATTATTTTGAATATTCTCTTGACTTTTTTGATGAATGTGACGTTGTTGTATTATGGGGAAAGTTTAAAAAAATATGTTTCCACTGCATAGACAATTTTGTTCCGAAGAAAATGAAGAAAATACGTGAAACAAATCCTTGGATCATTCGAAACATAGTGCATCTTACGAGGAGAATTAAACGGTTAAAACGGAGAGGAGCCTGCTTACCTATAATTCAAACTCTCAAATTGAACGTCACTGACGAAATTCAGAGAGCAAAACGGTACTATTTTGAGCACACACTACCAGGATTTATTCATGACTCCCCTCAAAAGTTTTGGAATAATCTAGCAGAAAAAAAAGCCTATTAACCGTAATATACATGAGGGTACAATTCTTGTTGACAAAACTAACATCGCTGAACACTTTAACAGGCACTTCCATAGTGTATTTTCAATTCCAAATCCATGCAGATTGCGCAGTGATGCATTTTGTTTCCCTGATCCAGACATTGTATCTTTGCAAGGATTAACTTCACTGTTGTTGAATCTCAAGACTAAATCTTCTCCTGGTCCGGATAAAATCCCCAACATCTTTCTGCGTCGTTATGCAGAAATTATTTCTAAATTTTTTGCAATAATATTTCGCACCTCATTTGGCACAGGCAGGCTACCTCCCGACTGGAGAGGAGCTTGCGTTGTGCCTGTTCCTAAAAAGGGTGACATGGCATTTGCTGCTAACTATCGTCCCATTTCACTCACTTCCACATGTTGTATATTGGCAGAGCATATTTTAGCTAATTATTTAACCAAATTTCTTGATGACAATGGTGTACTCTCTTCTGCTCAACATGGTTTTAGGAAAGGTTTATTCACTGTGATCCAACTAATATCGGTTATCCACAGCTTTGCATCAGTCCTTAACTGCTCAGAGCAGGTCGAGGCCATTTTTTTAGATTTTCAAAAAGCTTTTGATGTTGTACCACATGCAAAACTAATCTCTAAACTTGAACTAATTGGTCTTCCTAAATTTGTAGTCACGTGGGTTTCGTCATATCTCACCAACCGTGTACAGTTTGTTAACATTGATGGTTATCACTAAATCCATTACCAGTTACTTCAGGCGTTCCACAAGGAAGTGTACTAGGGCCGTTGCTATTTCTCATTTATATAATAGATATCGTTACTGTCATATCTGAACCAGTCTAAATCAGGCTCTTTGCTGATGATTGCATTTTGTTGAACGAAATAAATAGCCCGAAAGATCAAATTCTCCTCAACTCTAACCTCCAGAAAATTCACACATGGTGCAGTAGTTGGGATATGAGCCTAATGCCGCAAAATCTGTTTTTATGAAAATAACCAACAAAAAACTAGTACATTCATTTCCATACACCCTCCCATCGCTTCCTCTTGTAGAAGTTACAGAATATAAATACCTTGGTGTTACCATAACTAATTATCTAAGTTGGAACAGTCATATTGCCAATACATCTCATCCTCCTACAGAAAACTTGGCCTTCTTCGCCACAAACTTAAAAATGTCCCTGCCAAGGAAAAGCAGTTAGCATACTACAGCCTCATTAGACCCAAACTAGAGTATGCTTGTACAGTCTGGGATCCTTACACCAAGAAGAATGTTGTGGCATTGGAGGCTATCCAGCGGAAAGTCGTACGCTTCATGTTTTCAAAGTACCGCACATCTGACTCTCCCTCCATTTTAATGAATGAGAACTCCATCCCACAATTGCAAATACGAAGAAAAATTCAGACTAAAGTATCTATTTTTGCTAAAAAACAACAAACTTGCTATGAGCCCTGAACCTCACCTTACGCCCCTTACAACACGTCCAACAAGACATCATCATGCACAATGTGTAACTCCGTATCAAGCCAAAATCAATGCATTTAAGCATTCTTTCTTCCCTCGTACTGTTGAAGAATGGAACAAGCTGCCTTCTGATGTAACAATGTCCATTGAATCTATTGATAAATTGCTGGCGTTTTAACCATAGTTGTGTTTCATATTGGTGTATATTTTCTTGTTAGTGTTGAACATGTCTTATCGTAATTTGCTTGTCACTGGTGTTTAGTATGTTACTTTTGATGAATTCATATTTTATTGCATTGTATTCTTTTCGCCCCTCCTGCTAGGGCCCAGTTAGGGCCTGCAGTATTTGGTTAATAAATAAATAAAATAAAATCCAACAGGCACTGGACGACCTGGGGGTCAAAGGTAACCTGCGGCGTTTCGTAACAGCCTTCCTTTCCAATCGTTCTTTGCAGGTTCGGGTTGGACAGACCCTGAGCTCGCCTTATCACCAGAGTGTCCCAGGGCTCCGTTCTAAGCCTCGTACTCTTCAGCCTGGTCCTGGCTGGCCTCCCGAGCGCCATCAAAAACCGTCATTATAACAGAGTGCTGACCTCCGCCTATGCCGATGATGGGGCGCTCTGGGTTCAGGCCCCAAGAATACAGATGGCCTCAGCCAGGCTAGTCCTGCAACGAGCCCTCGACTCAGTGCAGCAGCTCCTCCTGGACACGGGGCTCAAACTCTCTGCCTAAAAGTCGGAAGCCCTAATGGTCCACCCATTGGAAGCACGAGCTTCAGCCCGTTGAGCCGCCCTGCTGATTGACGGCACCAGCCTGCCCTGGACACGCCAGGTCAAGTACCTGGGTCTCATGATCGACCACCACTTCACGTGGATCCCTAAGGACAAGGCCTACCTGGAACATCTGCCTGGGTCTGATGTGCAGCCAAACGTCTCCTTGCAGGGGGCAACGGCTGCACAACATCATAGGCGATCCGGCTCTTCGAGGCGGCTGCCACCTCATCCATTCTGTATGCTTTTCCTTTCGTCTCCCTAAGGACCACCAAAGTGAACCTCCTGGACGATCCCGCAGGAGATGGATCCGATGCCTGCAAGGAGAAACGCAGCGCTCTAGGATTGCGGCAACACTGGCGGAAGCCGGTGTTGTCTTACCCATGTGGACCGCCTTCATCACGCCCCAGATTGAGTCTCCCTCCTGGCATGGCTACGCAGTGGTCCTCACTCACAGAATGAACAATAGACAGCTGCCCACACGGACCTCATCTGAGCAACCCCATGGTATTCCATTCTCCCTCCGCTGCAACACGTCTCCCTTTACAGGTCACCCTCGACCTGAATGGGGTCAGCAAGCGCCGCTTCCATGTCGCTGCCCTGGGCCAGGCTGCCGCAGCCCAGATAGAAGAGTGCAAAGGGAGCACCCTACTCTTCACCGACGGCTCGGCCCTGCCTTCCACGGGCCAGGCTGCAGCGGCTATGATGGCTCCACACACGGGGGTTTCCAGCTTCTGTAGGCTCTCCTTCCCAGGTAGCTCTACTACAGACGAGCTGGCGGGACTCTACCTGGCGGCGGACTAGCTGAAGACCGGACAGACCCCAAGCCTCTATGCTATCCTGTACGACTCCAGGCCGCCACTGCAGCTCCTGATGAAGCCGTCCTGCTTCCAGCTACCGGCTTTTCACTTACGAGCGCGCCTCCAGGCCCTGGAGGTGGCCGGCTTCGTTCTGTCGCTGCACTGGATCCCGGGCCATGAGGGCATCCATGGCAACAATGAGGCCGACGCACTCGCCAAAGCGGCCCACTCCAATCAGGCAAGTATGGCTAACGATGCATCTATCTTCGATTTTTCCAGGCTTCCCATCAAACAGGCAGTAAATGCCCAGCATCCTGACCGGCGCATCGGCGAAGGAAGGAGCTGCCATCGCCTCTCGGATAAGCTTGCCCGCAGAGAGCAAGCTCTCCTCCTACGCTTCCGCACCGGCTGCTCCTGGACTCCCACGGAGAGGTACGTCCATGGCCAAGCTCCCTCCCCTGCATGCCCCTCCTGTGGCGGCGCGGGAACGCTGGGGCACCTTCTGTGTGTGCTCCCAGCACACGCCCACCGCCGTCGAAAGATGGAGGCAGGCTACCGAGCTCTTGGATTCCCTGCTGCCACGGAGGAGCAGGTGCTCTTCCAGGCCAGGAACCCCCTGGCAGCCCACCGGCTTCTGCTGGCCTGAGACCGGCCTGGCTGCTCATCTTTAGTTTCCTACCGGACCTGCGGACCATGGCGCTGCCAGAGAAGTAGACGTTGGCGAGAGCGGCTTCATGATGATCACCCCCCCCCTCCCTACATCCAATCTCCCCTTCCCCTGGACGCCAAGAGTGTCGCCATAACATAGGCCGGCATAATCTGCATCCAGCATCTCCGCTCCAAGAATATCCAAAAGAATTTAGTAGTAGTAATTACGCAAAGTTCAGCTCGCAAGAGAAGTTCGAGAGGGACATTACTCTCGGAGCAGAGCAGTTAGTCCTTCATGATAAGTGGGAAAACTGGGCTCAAAACTTGCTACCTAATGACAAAACAGAGGGGTGGCTCGCCGTTTTGTGACTACCAACTAAATTAGAGACCTTCGGATTGGGCAGGGTAGCGGGGATGAGTGCTGTACTGAGATGATGTACACAAATATATTAATGTGTAAGCTCTGTATGGCTAAGTAGGCGGTTTTCGCATGGGCGGGACACTGCGACAAGGAAGAACTGGTTGGTATATCGAAAAAACAGCAATAGACCATAGGATAGAGCATCAAGGAAAGATGTGCAAGTGAACAAATTGCTGACGTGGGTTATTAGGTAAATACTGTAAACTAATTAGGTGTGGAATAGGGAGCCAGGATAGCCGCCAGCCAACTTTCGCTTTAGGTTATCAGCTTCTGGTCACGCGTCTCAGCAGATTCCACGTGTCTCCGTGGAACGCCCCTTGTTCTTTTTAATGTATCGAAATTCGCCGACGTCCCATAATTGTTTTAAAGCAAAGGGAAGGCCAGTATTCGTCAATAGCGGAATCCCGGTGACACATCTCGCTGACAACAGAGCAACGCTCAGGCTTACGCAATTCTACAGTCCAGATTCTAAAGTGATTCCGAAAATGTTCTTATTTTTATTGCGAATTCAAAGTGCGAATATTGGTTGTTTTATTGAGACGCTATCTGTAGTGGGGAAATGGGAAAAGCAGTAAGTTGGTACCGTGTGTACGCCGCATATTAAGTAATGATAAACATTGTATGGCTATTAGGCGGCTTTCACATGGGCCGACATTGTCGGCGTTGTAAAAGATGAACGAGATTGTATATCGGGAAAGAATGGTACCATCTGCTAGAGCGTCGAGGAAAGGTATGCAAATGACAAAATGGTTGATTAGGTAGATAACTAGAGCCAATTAGGTCTGTAATTAGGCGCCAGTGTATCCGCCATCCAACTTCTGGTTTCGGTCGCAGCTTCCTGTCATAAGTCTCTGTGTAGAATAATACGAAAGCCTTAGTGCTGCTGCTGCACACGGTACAACGCGCACCCCTTATGGAACACAAAGAGCATTCGTTAAACGCATCAAATGTCACCTGCGTTCTAAATTGGTTTCCAAGAAAAGAAACGCGCGAAAAAAACACACACAAGACAGGGTACAGGACGAGCGCAAACTACCAACTGTTTATAGGAAGGAAAAAGGAATCGTATTGGAACCCTTGGCCACTGAGGCGTTAATAGCCCCAATCGCACTCACCGCACCCGCTATCAGAATTCATCAATGACAATCCTTGGCATGTATGACCAGACGCAATACGGTTAACGGTAAATAAATGAAACGGATGTTAGCAACAACAGTCGATCGTAGCAAATCAGTGTCACTGATTTTGCTTCGAAGTCTTGACACTGCTTTGCTATGATTGTCCGTTGTTGCTACGATATGTATCGTTTACTTATCGTTAACCTTGTTGTGTTATTATTAATGTTATTAATAATATTAGTAGTAGTAGTAGTATTCCGCTGAGCGCATCAAAGTTCATCGGCGTTTATGCAGAACCCACTTCATGCCCTGCCCATTCGATGCCGGCAGACACTTTTCCTACTCTGTCAGCTCACCAGGCTGGCGCTCTAATGCGCAGTAAGTAAACCATCTTTCTTCTCCTGTGCTTGCCGGCTTGCGAATCTCTAGGAATGCCGCCACCCTCCTCCTAATAAAGGTTCTTACCATCTCCACCCTTTGTGGCGGGAGGGCAACCAACCATTGTAAAAAAAGTGGACGAAGTCGACGGAGAAGACTCTTGTGGATACAACAAGCAGACATCTCTGAAGACGTCCAAAAACCGCCAAATAATATAGGACTAAATAAAGTTTTTCCTCCTCCCCCTCCTCCTGCACGGCCACGGCGTACATGGGACGCGCGTCGTTCTCTCTCTCTCTTCTTTTTCATTCTGGCTAGCCTGCCACAGAACTTTTAACAAGGGAGACAGTTGCCGTGCCTTTCCCTTCCTACAAATAAATCAAATAAATCAGGCCACAGAACTTTTATCTTTTGTAGACCGTCATTGCACCCGCCACCGTTTTGGTGGTGGATGACGGCTGTGGAGGCGGCGCGCGTCTTTCTGTCCCTTTTCCTTTTCTTTCTTCTCTATTTTCTCTTCTGTCTGCACGAGGCAGCGGAGGTGGCTCAGCTACAGAGCCAGTAAAGGCCCATGCATTTTCTTTTACTTCTTCCTTTAGTCGCAACATTGAGTCACTGGGTGACACACCAACGGTTTGGGCATATGCAGCAGGGCTGCATCATGTGGCGCCTGGTGTCGGTTATCTTCGCAGCGGTAGAGCCCGGCAGTGGCGGAACACCTGTTAAATGGCGCAGCTGGCTGCTATGGCTACGGCGGATGCGCAGTTCTGTCCTCGGCGCAAGGCGAAACTCGATTCTACTAGCCTACTGAAGCTTACGCTACAAAACTATTTTATTTTAGCGAAAGCTAAACTGCGCTGGGTTTTCAAACCGTCGGTGCGGCACCGCGCACGAGGCTGTTGCTAGACAAGGGTCACAAATAGACCGAGAGCTGGGCCAGGAATTGGAGGAGGAAGAAAGAAGAAGGAAAAGAAGAAGAAGAGGAAGGAAAAGAAGAAGACGACAGATTACTCGGTAGTTAGTGGAGGCGAAAAACAGCGAGTTTTAAGACAGAAGGTTCGTTCGAACGTTGTGACGGCGGCACATGAAATTCAAGTGTCAGCAGAAAAATTCGCTACAACTATGATAGCTTTCGCTTTATCACTCAGTTCAAGCCATGCGTTACCTCACACAATTTTTTTTCTTAAAATAGAAATCCCAGATCTGCGGAATGTTGGAGCAGTGCGGCTGGCTTTGCTCCGAAGAAGGGAGGAAAAGTCTAAAATAACAATAACATATGCGTACTAGTAGTGGCGTGAAGAAGCAGTGCAAAGAAACGCAATATGCGAATAATTTAGTGGGGTGTCAGGAGAAGCAGTAGGAAAAATAGCAATTCCGTCATATCCTTAATGAGTGCCCTTTGAAGATGAGGTAGGAGCGTTGGCCTGGTTCAGCTGTCGAGCTCGAATTGATAACACTAGAAGTCCGTCGAGCGTCAGCATAATACAGGCGCAAAATAAAGAAGAAAAGAATCCACTACCCATTAATCATCGTCTGAGCGCAGCGTTCATTACAGCGACTGAGCGTAGTAGAGTGAATTTAGCGTTCATAATTGGACGAGATGAAATTTCTAGCTACTGAGAGATGGCGAAAAACATAGGGCAATTTTTCTCTTCTGCAGCAGGGGTGACACTGCGCTTCCTTTGTCGTCACATAGCACACAAAAGTGGGCTGGCAATATAAATAATTTACTGATTTGATAAAATAGCAAGAGCATTAAGGTTCTTTCACCCATCCCTGGCAAAGCGTGGACTGGAGCTCAGAGTTTCATGGCTTGCTGCTTTTCCTCTTAACTGGGTATAAAGAAGATTTTTCATTGGAATGACAGCAATATAGTCTACTCCACTCACACCAATGCAGTTTCACGCTTCTTAGGCGGTAAACGCCTGTTCGATAGCATTATATCCCACCTGCGGCCGCGAGCTTTCCGCCAAACCGGATATTTATCTTCCAATTCATCACACGTTTTCTTGAAGCGCATAAGCTTTTTTGAGTCATTACCGTACATTAACTAAGCCTAATGAGAACAGTGTTATGTGGAGAAAACGGAATGTTTTTATTCTACCAAAAACTCACAACCTAAACCATTTCTACTCGAATATTTACGCATTTTACTAAATGACCCTAGTGATTAATCCCGTATCGCGACAAACGGGTTTGAACCGGTCCTGCATTATCCCGTATAAACTTCATACCGGTGTGACCAGTCCTGTATGTAGCTTAAACGGGTTTATATCGGTGAGGTCATGTCCGGTATGATTCTCAATGCGGATGGTCCAGTCCGGTATAGAGTTAATACAGGGCAGACCATTTCCAGTATGCATCGTATACATGACATGCCAGTCCGGTATGGATATGAAACAGTGCGGACCAGTCCTGTATTGAGCTCATATACAAGACAGATCATGTCCGGTTTAACAGAAACCGGACCAACTCGATATGAATGAAACTGATAAGGGACAGAGTATTTCCGCTTCTCAACACAATTCGGGTGGATCGTGAAGCTCAACCAGGATGACCACGTCGGAACATGTCTTCGCTCTAAATAAGCATGAAACCATACATATTATACGTTACAACTTTTGTGTACATGTGGAGTACGCGCTGTTCCGCAAATACCTAGAAGATATGAAGTCGTGGATGTGTGCGCTAACAAGTACATGCACGCATCGCGTTTTGCTTTTGCGTGTGCAACAGTCGCTACAGCTTGTACGATCTTGCAGGTCATCTTCTTATCGGCGACTAAAGATCTGCCCCCTTCAACGTGAAAGTGCAAGCAAGAACGTAGCGTTTCGTTAGCGAGGATAAAATACGCTCGAGAATAAATGAAACACATCGCTGACCATCAAAATATGCACAGGCCAGCCGGACATCGGGAGTCGCTTCCTCGAGTGTTTACGTATCTAAAACACTTGGTCAGAAGTAAATTCATTTGACGTCGCGGCTCCGCTGGCAGCAGGTGAAGCTAAAACAAGCAGTATTACAAGTGGTGGTGCACCGCATATATCTATATGTAGCATAAATTGCATGCGTTCGAAGACGATGACAAAACACATCAGCACTAGCAAATTGTGACATTCTTAGGTTTGTCTGCAGGAACGCGATACATTCTAATGATGCGGGACATGGATAACCCTTCGTGATAGCCAGAAAAAAGATTCAGCGTGTTTAAAGGGCGATCCTTCAATTACGACCACAAATTCCACACCCTACAAAAATACACAAACTACAAAAGAGCATTGTCGACTGCATGAGCAGAAATATAACCTCTGCAACCGCATCCTTCCGTAGTGTAGTATAGTGCAGTATTTACGCGCATACTAATTCAGATGAGAGGCGAAAACGTTTTTAGAATATCGGCTATTACTGTGGCACAGAACGTATGGTCGTTTTAATTGGTGATTTCAACTGCTTATGCACGGCCCGAGACAAGACTAGTACTACGCCTTTCCGAGATGCGAGTACTGCCTGTCTGAGTGACATAATTGTGCAATGCCATCTTGATGATGTGGGCGATTGCATCGGAAACGCTACTGGAGAGCTTTTCACTCATTTCCAGGGAAAAAGCCACGCATGTTTGGATAGGGCATACTTATCTGCCGAACTAATACCATACTGCTGTAAATACCGCGTACAACCAGTGCCGTTTAGTGACCACTGTCTTGTTGTCTTTGGGATCGGAAAAAGAAATGGAAAACGAAACAAATTTGTATGGGAAAATTGGAAACTTAATGAGAGGCTTCTGAAAGACGATAGTTTTGTGGGACAAGTAGTCTCAGCTTCAAATGAGATGCAATTTGCCAGTAATGAATCTCAAGGGAAAAAATGAGAAAGATTTAAACAAGAAAAAAAGATGAATGCGATGGAACGATCGTGTGCTATAAAACAGCAAGAAAAGGTAAAAGAAAAGGCGCTTAGAAACGACCTCACGTTTCTACTGACGCATGAGTGCAAGCTGCCGGGCTCGTGCATGGAAGAAATCCGCTCCGTCAAGCCGAAATTGGAGGCAATAGATACGGAGAGGTGTCAAGGTGCGATGGTGAGGGCGCGGGCACAGCGCCTGTTAGCGGGCGAAATGCCCACAAAACGTGCTCTTGGTTTAGAAAAGAAGCACGCCATCAAGAATCACATATCAAAAATAGAATGGAAAGGTGTACTAAATTTAGATAAATTGAATATAGAGAGGGCCTTTTATGATTACTACAGAGGACTTTTTAGCCACACAGAAGGTAAAATCGATCAATTCAAGTCTAGTTTCATTTCTCTTATGCCAACACTGGATGACGAAACGAAAAAACGTTTAGAGCTGCCAATCTCCGTAGGAGAAGTAAATAAAGCCATAGAAGACCTCAACCCTGGAAAATCTCCAAGACCAGACTGGCTTGCAGCTGCCCTTTATAAAGAATTCAAAGATGATTTCGCTCCAGTTTTGACTACATTATTTAATCAGGTCTATGACAAAGATATGCTTCCCCGTCTTTTCTAACAGCCCATACAATTCTAATGCAAAAAAACTTTGACAAAGCCAAGCTTCAACAAGTTACCGCTTACAGACCAATATTCCTGGCGAACACAGATTATAAAATCTACATGAAAATTCTTGCTAAAAGGCTTGAAACTGTAATGGAAAAATTAGTAGGACCGCATCAGACCTGCGGCTGTAAAGGCCGAACCATATATACTGATATCCACAAGGCATGGTCTGTGCTGGAGTGTTGCGATGCCTTGCATGAGAGTGTTGCCCCGCTCAAGATTGACCTAGAGAAAGCTTTCGACAAGGTGCCGCATGATGTCTTGTTATCAATTTTACAGCATGCAAATGTGGGCTCAGTTATTTGCAAAGGAGTCGAAATGGCGTACAGGGGTGCACGACGTGCCTGATAGTAAATAAGAGGGTGGGTGAGCGCATTCAATTGCAACGCTCTGTATGTCAAGGCTGCCCTGTCGCCATTGCTTTTCTCTTGTATATTGAACCAATTTGTCTGAGCATTATCGAGAGCAGCAGTATCCGAGGCTTTCGTTTGCATGCAGCAGAGGTCCGCATACTTGCGTATGCCGATGACATTGCTGTCTTCTGTACCGACTACGAAAGAATTAGCAGTGTTGTCAAATTGGTTAAGGACTTTTGTTCTGTTAGTGGTAGTGCGATGAAATGGAATAAGTGTCTGGGTTTCTGGCATCGAGAGTGGCAGACAACCCCTGCGAATTTCGTGAACATGCCTTTCGTAACAACCCCAATGGAGTATTCAGGAGTTCCACTGGAAAACTACCGATACAGTGAGTCATATCGGAAACAGGAGGTTTTAGAAGTACGTGAGAAGGCCGACAGACTAAAAGGATTCGGTTGGTCTATGTTTGCACGGGCTACAATTTGTAATTTATTTCTTGTTACCAAGATATGGCGCATGTTACAAGTACTACATTGTTCTCGTGTGAATGTGCAGAGATTTCACCGTGTGTTGGCCATGTTTGTGCGGGGAAGTACATGGAAGCGCACCCGCCGAACCAGCTTGTTTCATCGCGTCCGGTCGGGAGGAGTTGGTTTGGTGCATTTGTATTTGCGACAAGTGGTTAACCGTGTTTTGTTCTTTCGTGATACAAAGGACCCATTTTTACAAACTGTGTGTCAGGTTAGATTGAACAGAGTTCTACCAAATTTTGTTCAAAGTTCGGCGAGCATGCAAGGGAGGATTTTGGAATCCTTAAAGAAGTGTACATGTCATGTCGTGTATTGCGAGCCCGTTTTTCGTTTGAATATTTATCAACTGTGACGCGAAATAAACTTTACAAAGACTTGTGCGATGTCTTTCTCCCGATCCCATTGTACAGATCGTTGTACTGTGCAGGTCCATGGAAGTCAGTCATTTAAACGAGTAAAAAATATAGCTGTACCAGGGGGACCAAAAACTTTCTTTTTCAGACTCCATAGCTATACACTAGAAGTTAAGATTTATTTAGAAATGAAAGGTTTTTTTGTACCTTGGTGAAATCACTGCTTCATATGCCGCAAACCGGAAACTATCAAACACGTTTTCTTAGACTATTGGGAAGCCTTTTCCGTCTAGGACATTATACAACTAACAATTAAAAAAGACCTACCCGTGGATGCTTTCGGAATTCGATTTTTACCTATTGAAGTTGATGATGGCCTACCACTGGACATGATCATGTTAATGGGCCTGCACAGTATCTGGCGATCCAAAATGGCTTTCAGGCATGCAGACGTTGATGTGAGGAAAATACGGCAGTATTTTCTCGAAGCCGTTGCGAGTGTTATTGAAGTTTTCAAGACACAAGACGAAGTGCCTGAGTGGCTTCCGAGAATGGAAGTGTTGCTACAAATGACTGATTTGTAATGGATCACGCAGCACAAATCGCGTGGTTTTAACCCATGTAGCGTATTTGTCGCTTAATATTCACTCTCTGTGTGTACGTGTGTGATGTTCTGAGCTGAACTGAGCGGCTGAGCCTGAAAATGTTGCTTGCTGGAAACAGCGCATCGGCCGTTGGCCGAGGTCTTTCGACTCCTCAGGATACTACCGAAACGTACAAAGTTGTCCTTCCACGCCTGCCCACCGGTAATGTTGTCCTTAATACCGTTTTCCTGCATGCCGACCTTAAGGGTCGCCCGTACCGAGCACCTGACTTTCGAGACGCACTTGCACAAATTTGGGACCTCCGGGAAATTTTGTGCATTGGTCAATACCAAATGAGCCACGTGTAGATGGTTACCTGCGAGAGTAGTTGTTCAAAGCAGAAGCTAATTAATAAAGCAGAGTTCCCTGTGAAAGGACTTCGGTGCATGGTGTTCGACCCGGCGACAAAGAATGTCAAGGTTAAGCTCCTTTGGCTTCCCCGCTATATGGAGCACAGCAGGATTGTGGAAGCTTTCGAACCTTATGGAACGATTCAATCTGTGGAGCGTGAAAAGTGACGGTGCCCAGGAATGGAGCACATGGAAACGGCGAACCGTGAAATCTCCGTCACGCTCAAGGACGGAGTGTCAGCAAGTACAATTCCTCACTCTTAATGTTTATGGGGTGCAGGCATTAGTTCTTATGCCAGGGAGACCTCCACTGTGTCTTCGATGCAGCCGGGTAGGACATGTACGGCGTCAGTGCCGAACGCCTCGATGCACCCAGTGCCGGCGCTTTGGCCATACTGTGGAGACCTGTGTATTAAGTTATGCCGATAGACTGCGTCAAGGCCAGTGGTCACGAGAAGATGACGTGGCGTCCGAACATATCATGGATGTGTCAGAGGTTGTTGATGTAACTGATGAGTTAAGTCGTGAACCTCAAATTGATGGGGACCAGAAGCCTTCTGCACCTCTCATCAACACAGAAGATTCTGCAGTGACTGGCCATGAAGAACCAGTGTCGTCAGAGCCGAAACCGCCAGAGCCGGGTCCGCTTGTGAGTGCCACTAGAGTGCTGCGCTCACTGCCCAAGAACCACCTGTCATTGAAGGACGTCTGGATATGCCTCCTGTGGAGCCAATGGAGAAGATACTGCCACTGGATGCTCGCCTATCTTCCTTCGTCATTGGTTCTCCTACGTCGTTGGAGGGTAACAGTGAGCCGTCTGTGGCGCCAATCTCTGGTGCGTCCGGTTCTCTGTCGGCTGTCAGTGCGGCAGCGAGCGATGTGCTCCAATCAGGTTCGTGGGCCGAAGCTTTGAGTGTCTCAAAGGAGGACATGGACAACACAGTGCCTTTGAAGCGTCCCGCAGGTGAGGTGTGTATCGATGGTGCTGGCTAGAAGGCACACTGTGTAGAGGCCACAGGAAGGGTGACTTTAAAGAGGAGGGCGATGTCTGCCCTAAAGGCCGCCAATTTGCAGGCGGGCCACTCCATTCCAGGGGATGATGTTTAAAAGGACTAGTACCAAAAATGGCTAGCGTCGCAGAATATCAAGTCGCTACCCTTAATGTCAGGGGTATGCGTAATCGTCGGAGACAGCAGCAGTTAAGACATCTGTTAAAGAATTGGAGTGTGTCTGTAGCAGCTATTCAGGAAACAAAGTTGTCCTCCGATGAAGAGACGGAAGCTGCTCTTGAGCCGTTTTTGCCGGAATATAACATTATTGTTAGCCACGCTAGAGGCTTGCCCGGAGGGTGTATGCTATTCCTGGCCAAAACGCTAGAGATGACAGCCATCTCTTATTTCATAGGTGACGAGGGGCGACTTATATGCTGTGACCTCACAATCTCGGGTGTGCAGCGGCGAATTACTTGTGTTTACGCCCCTGTAAAACAGCGAGGCAGAAGGCATTTTTTCTTTCAATAGTTAACCATTTGTACACAGATCGCAAAATTATATTGTTGGGAGATTTTAATTGTGTTTGTAAGGATGAGGACCGATCATCATTATGTAAGAGATATGACCCTAGTGCTGCATTACTTCACGATTTGGCTTTTGAATATAACCTTGTGGATGTGGGGCAGGAAAAAGGCGACAGTATTCATTTCACTCATTTTCAGTTCTCCTCTAATGCCCGCCTTGACAGAATTTATGTTCCTGCAGACACGTTAGCAAATGTGTTTGGTTACTGGGTGCTGCCCATCTTCTTCAGTGACCATTGTATAGTGTCTCTTCAGGTAGGGAGGTACAGTCGGTAGATACTTCACCCTCGGTGGGAGGTGTGGAAGATGAATAACTGTCTGCTCTGAGATGAAATCTTTAAGCGTGCTGTGCCTACTTGTTTGAAGGACATATGGTCACGCCACGATCTGTCAGTTTTTCAAAAATGGGACTTGTTTAAACAGGAAACCAAAAACTTGGCAATTGAAGCCTCTGCAGGAATCGCGTTCCTAAAGAGACACCACCTTCGTGAGCTTGGGCGCACTCTAACTGAGCTACATGAACTAGAGAGGGTTAGCCCGGGTGCCTATGTTGAAGAAATTAATTACATAAAGGCAGAGCTTCAACAATTTGCGATGAAAAGATACAAGGGGGTCCTAATAAGAGCTAGGACTAGAAGGTTTCTTGACGAGCAACCTTCACGTCGGGCCCTCAGTGATGAAAGAGAGAATGCTTTTACGAAGGAAATATTGGAATTTCAGTATAGTGATTGCGCATGTAGTGATGCTCCTAGTATTCTTGCTGCTTTCTATGATTATTATCGAAAGCTGTTCGGCAGTTGTAAAGATCCAAATCAGGGTTTCGATTATAATTCCTTACATGAGAACTTTACTCGACTAGACGATGAGAAGTGTGCTGTAGTAGAGGGACCCATCATTTTGGACGAAATTAAATCAGCCATTTCAGACCTTCAGAACCAGAATTCTCCTGGCCCAGATGGTATTACTAGCGAATTTTATAAAACATTTTCGCCTTGCCTAACGCCTGTTTTGATGGAAGTATTCCAAACATCTTATGATGTGGGTTTCCTGCCTCCCACTTTCTATTCAGGCCACACAATATTAATTCCCAAAACCAAACATACTAATCGGTTGAAAACTGTTGAAGAATATCGTCCTATTGCCCTCTGTAATGTTGATTACAAAATTTTTGCAAAGGTCCTTTGTTTTCGTTTGCAGCTGGTTATCATGGACGTGATAGGTTCGCATCAGGTATGTGGTATCAGAGGGCGCAATATTCAAACACACATCCATATTGCACGTTCAGTAATCGAGACAGTATCAGATGAGACAGGCCAAGTAGCTCTGATTCAAATTGACCTGGCGAAAGTTCGGCACAATTTCTTGTTCGCGGTCTTGGAGAATGCAAACATTGGTGACGTTTTGCTCAAAGGCATAAGGCTGTGCTATAAAAAACATATACAAGACTAATTGTTAACCAGGAGCTAACGAAACCAATACCACTGGAATCATCTGTTCGTCAAGGATGTCTACTGTCTCCACTGTTGTTTGGCTTATATCTGGTACCCCTCTGTCTCAGTATAATTAACAGTGCAGCCATCCGTGGTTTCTCCCTGGCTCAATGTGAAGTTAAGATTTTAGCTTACGCGGACGATATCGCCCTCTTTTGTTCTTACAAAAAGAGTGTACTTGAGGCTTAACACTTGACTGAACAGTTCTGCGATGTATCAGGCGCGGCCCTTAATTTAGATAAATCCCAAGGTTTTTGGTTGGGACACTGGGGCACTAGAAAATCCAGTTTGGAAGCATATGCTGGGACTGTAGTCCTCTTCAGTACCTAGGGGTTCCGCTGCACCAAGTTCGTAACAGCGCATCCTACTGGGATTCACAAATCGTACCTATGCGGCGACAAACGCAGGCTTGGATGGGTAGGGAACTCTCAGTGTTTGCTAGGGCACTGGTCTGTAAGATATTTTTGTTTGCAAAGCTTCCGTATGTCCTTCAAGTCCTGTATTGTGAGAGGAGGAAAGTACAAGTTATACACAGAATATTTGAAACATTTGTGTGGCGCTCTCAATGGGAGCCCATGCAGCATGACAACTTGTTTCTTCCCTCAGAGTCTGGTGGAGTGGGCCTTGTTCACTTGTTTGTGCATCAACTTGTTTCCCGTTTTTTTCTTTTTCAAATCGGCAAACCATCCGTTTCTTGTAACTGTGCCAATTAGGCGTCTTAGTCCACATTTGCCTTACTTATTCGCACCAACTGGGCAGGCTCGTTTATGGGGGTTGCTTAAGGAGGTTGCTGACACTTTCAATTTTCTCACTGTGCGTTTCTCTGTAGATTACCTGTATAGCCTCTCGAGAAAGCAGATGACCCAGGCTCTCACTGAGTCTTTGTTCCCTACACCGTTGTATCGGCAGCCTTATCTGGGGTTTTTGTACACCACTGTTCTAAAGCGTGTTAGGCAAGTGTGTATACAGGCGGCTGCAAAAACGTTCTCTTTCAAATTACACACAGTGACGTTGCCTGTCAAGACATTTCTTCACAATAAGGAGATGTTTCTGCCCTGGTCGGTAAATTGTCGTCTCTGTAACGTGCCTGAGACAATTGATCATTGCATTATTCTGTGCCGTGATGCTATGTTCTTTTGAGACATACTACAAAGAACTCTTAAAAAGGACATTGAAATTACGCCTTATACATTTAGATTTTTGCCTCCTGACAAAAACTCGTAACTTACGACCTATTTATGTTGATGGGACTGTTCAGCTTTTGGAAAAGCCGCATGATCTACAGGCATTCAGAGCCACGAAGATCGTCCAAATCCGTGCTCCTGGAGCAGTGTTCTTTGGTGAGAAGTGTATATGCTGCACGTGAGGAACCTCCAAACTAGATGCCGTACCTAGACGCATGTGTTTGTCTCCCAGACTTTTGATGTTCTGATGATTTTGCATTGTCGGGCTGGGGATATGACGGGCTCGTATTAAGCAGCCCGGTAACTTTAGACATGGACATGTTTAAGTGGAGTTGCTCCTTTTTTACGGAAGTTTTTCCATGCAATAAAGAAAAAGAAAAGCTTCCGTAGTGTAGTGGTTAAAGTGCGTGCTTGCTGCCTGAAGAGACCGAAGTTCGAAACACATATAAAATTATATTTCTTTTCTATTTTTTCCTTTTTCTTTTTTTTTCTTTTTCAAATGTAGTGGTGTTATTTATAGCTCTGCAGGCGTTTTCAGGCCTGGCGTCCAGATTTTTTTTTTCTGAAACAAGGGTCACGGACCGGACAGGAATTTCCGGAATGAGAGCTCCGCGCGGTTTCATTTCGGTTCAGTCTGTATCAATTAACCAGAAACCGGACGAACGCATGATTTCTGGAACTGATACCGGGCCGAGTATTCGCATTTGAACAGAGGGCCGATCGACGAAGCTCAACCAGAATGACCATGCCGGACACGCCAGCGCACTAAATAAGCATGATACCAAACATATTATGCAATCATTCTGTATATAAAGAGCACGCTTCGTTTCCCAAATACCTCGAAAATACGAAGCCGTCGAAATGTGCGCTAGCTAGCGTATACGCGCGTCGCGTCGCTTCTGTGCGTACAACATTCGCTGTAGCTCGTACGATCTTGCGGTGCGTCTTCATATCTGCGACTGAAGATCTGCCGCCTTCAACGCGAAAGTGGAAGCACGAACGCATAGTTTCGCTAGCGATGACAAAACACTGTTTAAGAAAAAATAGACAAACATCGCTGACCATCGAAAGATGCGCAGATAGCCTCACACAGCCGACGCCTTCTCTAATGTTTACATATTGAAACCGCTCAGTCGGATGTCTATTCATCGACGTCACTGCACCGCTGGTAGTACGTGAAGCTAAAACGCCCAGTATTACAAGTATTAGTCCACCGGATATCTCTGTATGTAGGAAAACTTACAAGCGTTCGTAGACGATGAAAAACACATCAGCACTAGTAAATTATGATATCTTGAGGTTTGTCTTCAATACAGCGACGCATTATAAAGATACGGCATATTTGTGAACCCTCCTGATAGCCTGGAAAAATATCCAGTGTGTTGAAAGGGCGATCGGTGAATTATGGCCAAAAATTCTACAGCCAAGGAAAATATACAAAGCACGAAAGAGCAAAAGTAGCTACATATACTGAATAACAACCACTGTAACCATAACCTGCAGGACACTTATGATGAAAATGACTTTCAACCTGATTGGTTTCCGCTGGTGACACGGTGCTTATTTTTGCCTGCCTTTAAAAAAGCTGTGTCTTCTGTTGTGCATCTCAGCAATGGCTGAGGGAATTGTAAATAGTCTCTTTACATAGCACTTTCTGTATAATAAATACCATGTCAGAAAAAAAAAAACTGCCGTAGAGTAGCAGTTCTCTGAAGCACATCCCAGAAAAAAAATGGCATCCCAACAGTCCAAAAACACGTGTTCTATCGTCTCTGGTCTGTTACACAAGAAACAGTTTGTTGACCAAGGGACGAACAGGCCTTTAGCGTGCATCCATCAGAGAACTTTAAAAAAAGAGCTACCTCTAGATGCATATGACATACGATTTTTACCTTTTCCTAATACAGAGGAGTTCCCTTTGATACAATAATGCTCCTGGGCCTCCACAGCTTGTGGAAAACCAGAATGAAGTTTAACAATGCAGATATACAAGTCAATCCTGTACGAGAGCATTTCATACACAGTGTTGTGCGGTTGAGGGAAGTGCATATGACACTTCCCGAGCAGCCACAATGGATTCATGTGCTTGACAGTTTGGTAAAACTGAAAACATTTTAACCCGTCGTGTCACGCGAAGGTGTGCTGGCACGTTTTATTCTTCATCGTCTTGTTTTGAATGTCCAAGTCGGCAATAAAGAAAAAAAAAGAGTAGCAGTTAAGGTGCCCGTCTGAAGACCGTGAGGACCGAGGTTCAATTCCACACTTGGTAGTAAAAGTTTTTATTTTATTAATTTTTTGAATGTAGTCGTGTTATTTTATATTGTTGCATGCTTTTTCCATCTGGCGACGCGTTTCTTTCCGGAAACGAAGGCCATCAACAATACAGGCCATTCCGGTAACAAAGCTCAGCGCGGTTTCATTCCGGACTTTTCCGGGCAGTACAGGAATTTCCTGAAATAGCCCACAATCCTGTATGCCAGATCCTGTACAGTAAATCTGTATAGGATTTCCTGTACGAATTTTATACAGTATTTTTCAGTAGGGGATGCACGTGCGGTAGTTGCAGAATATGTCCAAGTCTAACAAAATTTTTGGCTGCTCAATTCGGTTAAGCCTGGTGTGCGTAGGGAAAACTATCAAACGGTATGGTGCGATCGGCACCTGGGCACATCTATATTGGCGTCATTGTAATCTTCATGCTCCATCCGATAAGCTTTATTATCTTCCTCCTCTTTTTCTCACTCTCTTCCCATCTTCTTCTTCGTTTTTCAGTTTGCATGCTCCTTTTGCGTTTTTAGAATATTGCTTCATTTGACATGCTTCTTCCCATCTCCATCTTTTCTTCTGTGGCTTGGAGCAACCTGTTGCCATGGTTACTAAACATGCCTAGTAGTCACGTAAGACGCTTGCATGAAATCCTCCGCTGTCTGTAGCTTTAATTACAAAACTTGTACAAATAAAACTTCGTGCACTGAGGGAATCACTCTTCACCTAAATAGCCGAGTTTTAAGGCAGGAAACATCAGACCAATGCGTGTAATGTGTCCTTACATAGGATTAAATGTTTATGCAACAGAAGTCTAATCTAGCTATAGTGCCTAGAATATACTGGCTAGTGTGCCGACCGAGGCCTCCCGGGTGGCACCATGAGCGATGAATGCCGGCGGCCGCCGCCAGAAGCGCTGCAAACTGGGTGGGTACCAGCAGCGCTGTCTGCTGCCTACCGCGCTCTCACATCTTCGGCAAGAGGGCTGCTTACACTGCATTTCAGCTCTCATTAAGTCGCAACCGACCTCAGCTATAACTGAAGCCGCTGGCTACTAGTTTCAGGGTGTGTGTTTTGTCTTGGACTGGAAGCAGTGCACGTATTTAACGCTTCTTGCTTGCGAAGGCTTCTGCGAAGTTTGAGCATCTTAGTCCCGGACATCCCGTGCTCACAAAGGGAAACCCTGAATTTCTATTCTAACAACAATTAAAGCATAGGCATTTATTTCTCTGGAACAAAGTGAAATGCTTCATTTTTATTGACATAGGTTGTTTCTGCGCACTGTATACACTTGCTGACAAGTAAACACGTACGCGCAGTTTTATTTATATATTGTATATGCGAACAACACAGGAAACAAAGTCACGCAACACTCCTCTTATGTATATGTAATAACAAACACAGGCACATATGGCAGAATTGCATGAACCATTGTATAATGTTAACGTCTTGAAAATAACAATGTTAAAATAACCGCCTTCTACATGCTTCTGTTTCGCTCCCCAGTTATGTAACCTCCCTCACATAATGCTCCAATCGGAGCCCGTGAGGTATTTGAATAAAAAAAAAAACAAATAAAAAAAAACAGCAGAACACAAACGAGGAACCTTTACTTACAGCGGCTAAGGTATAAGCGGCCTGCGATTGCACAAGGTTTTGCCGAAGTCACCATCTTTTGAATGAAGAAGCTGACGAAGTTTTTTTTTTTTTTCTCAGATATACAATATGCACGAGACTCGGTCGGTTCATCGCGATGAAGCTCGTTGGTAATGCCGCGCTTACGGTGAAACATGCGCCTAATATATAACTGCATCCATATGACATATGTGTAGCGCAAAAGGACAATCGAGGGACACAGAAAAGGTACACAACACAGGTGCTGTCGTAGCGCCTGATTGTGTACACTCTGTGCTACACACTGTCATGGAGCACCGTTACCGACTCGCCCAAGTTTCCATCCATGTGAATATAACTGCATGCTCTAAAAATGTTTCTCGCCAACAAAAGCAGCTGCCGTTTACCTTCCGTCATTTCTATCGATGCTTCGTTCCCATTGTACAGAATGCGTACTTACGTAGCATCAGATAGCACAGTAATACGTACGCTCCTTGTTCTAGCGGTAGCCCCGTTTGCCAAAAAAGCAAGTCTTCTCTGTGCACCACCGCCTTCTCTTCAGCATTTTTCTCTGCAGTTTAGTGAGAGGCACTGGGGAAACAACAATCGGGAACCGCGCTTCACCACTGGCGACACAGTAAAAAAAGAAGAGATACAGGCGAGCACAGAACGCGCTCACAAAACGGGAAAAATCCCGATGCAATCGTCGCCGAGCAGGTAGAAGTGCGGAACGACTCGCATGAGCAAACACCTACACCGTAAATAAACTGCTGCACCTTCGTGAAAGCAAAAGACGCGCAGAAGCAGGTTTAACACGCAAGCACAACACCAACAGATTGCCGCATTCTGAAGCGAGAAAACTGCATCGTCTGCTCAGGTGGTACCCTCCCGACAAGCAGCGCCCTCTGCCGCTAACGATTGGCTTTCATTGCAAACAGCGCCATCCTCGCCCATAGGGAAGCGCGGGCGCTCGTTACACTAGCCAGTATATTCTAGGCACTGTAAATCTAGCCTTTCGGTATGATGTGACAGAGTGCAAAGAAAACGTTTTGCGGCAACAAACCAGGCCCTCAGTCATTCCGCATTCAGTAGGCCCAACGAACCCTGCTCAGTCCCCAAGTAGCATTAGCATGCACGAGGAACTTAGTAAAAATGACCGCTAATGGGATGAAATTAGTCTACCTTTAACTATATGAAAGACGTTAATATGAAACTATATGAAAGAGAAACTATATGGAAAAACTATATGAAAGAGACTAAGTAAGGAAGTATTCTGAACTTCATCGATACTGGTGCAGTTCGTCTTTCGACTAAAACAGTTTATAGAACGAATGAGCGATCGAAACAACTGTGCAACAGTTTGCAGTTTCAGACGCAGGTGAAAGCTTTGGATCATGCATAAACCTATAGATTAATATTTCGGCGCCCTTTTTTAAACATGCTATATGTGGGAATTAAATTTCCGATACCTGTGAAAGGTTTAGCCAAAAAAAAGTGTCCTTTTATTTTTTATTTTTTTATTATCCTCAGATTTCATGCACCATTATTTACTGTCAAGCTTCATATTTATTTAGAGACCTCTTTTGTGACAAGCGGGTGCTGATAACCAGCCGCTGTTCAATATTTTTTTGTGAGGAATATCGATAACCAAATGTACATATTGTCACAGTGGCTTCAAATAATCTAATTATTTTTAACTTCACCCGATTGCGTTCCCCATTCTGGACGAGGTTAGGCATCCTTGTGAGCGCTGCTTTCTCGAAAAATCCAGGATTAGTCACCGGCCAAGCTTGGTCACGTTACATTGAATTGAAATTGATCTAATGTTAAATGCATTATTAAGTTCACAAATGAATATAAGCTTAGTATGGTATCTAAAATGAGAAGTTAACTCCCCTGACAAAACAATTGGGGTCATCCGATGGCGATTCAAAGTAAGACACACGGATTTCGAACAAAACGCTATCAACCTATGTTATTGAGACAATTCCGTTCGACGTGATCAAAAGAAGGACATACTTGCGTTGCAGAAAATAAAAACAAAAATTTTATGAAGCTACAGAAACTTCTAAATTTCTGCTTGGAATTATATGTCACGTAGATGGAATGGCACTGGCAATCAGTTTGTGTGCATTTTTTGTGTGTGCTTTCGTTCTTTTAATTGTGTTACAGCAGCTGCCTCGGTTTAATTCAATGAGATATATCTGGAATTATTATATTTCACTATCTCGCAAGCATAGTCTGCATATCAGAGGCAGTTTTATAAAGGGGTATCAAAAAATATTGGAAGTCATGACGTTGCTGCACTATTATTTGACTTTCATGGAAACACTAAGCTTTTAACAGCACAAACTATTCATAACAATTGATTAAGGTAACACATGTACAGCATTGGGTGTGAAGGACACGTTTTTAGACAAATATATGCAGCCTGTACTATGTTGCTGTCACATTTCCAGGTGTCTCTAGATGCAAAGTTTGATTCTGGCTAAACATTTAACCTCAGGTGATGCACAGGTTTCCGCAAAATCACCAACGGAAATTACACTTTCATATGCGAAATCGCAGGCGGCAGCTCGCGTGTTTAGTTCTGCCGTTCCGTTTGGCTGGAGCTGGTATGCGTGGTTTTCTTAGTAATTTTTGTCTTTGCTGTAAGCTATGTACCGCTCACACACAGTTGTTTGTCTGATAAATGACCAGAAAAAGGACGCACACTCTTTTTAGAGGGCTCACTACCGCCGTAACATCATGGCCTGGTGAAGATGCACTGCGAATTTTGTCCGCTCCGCAGTGTTATGGCCACGCTTTGCATATCCGATTTAAGGACATAAACATCGTTTCAAAAGCGAAGCTCAAAAATTTCTGTGAATAATTTGTTTATCCTGATGAATACACGCGAATGCCGCGTTTTACACTAGTTAAACATACAGGCGTAGGCAGAATTGCTCGAATAAATGACAACAATAAAAGCGGTCGGCGCACAGGCGTTGAGAGCTCCGGATGAACGATATATTAAACCATAGCTTAGCGGTAGTTCAGTCTACGCGACAAATCGCTGGCTGATCGAATCACACGCTAGCAGAGTACAAAGGAAAACGTCAGCAAATAATCGCCTTAGTTGATTATGTAATGCAAACGCTCCGCGCGGTTTTAGGACCGCGTGTGAAGGGCGGAAGCAAAATCAGTGGCAAGCTTGAAATTTTGTCTTGCATTGTAACAGGCACGTGCACTGCATTGCAGTCAATACGATGGCCAATCAAAGCGTTGGCTTTATCGATTTAACTCAAGGGAAACTGCTGAGTTCTGGACTCGATATTTGAACGGAGTTCACACTTTTAAACATCCTCCAAGACACTAGCGCAGAAAATCTGGGTTAGGGTTTCATCTTGGATATGTGAAGAAATTTTAAAACTCTATTTTGGTATTTTCCACTGTGTTTACCGTCTCGAAGCTATATTTTCTCAGAACAACTGTGTGTAAGCCAGGGTTCATTACGTCCACAGCAATATCAAATTCCACACAATTCTTGCGTTCCGCCTCTACAGAGAAGCAGGCGCAGCTCCCATAGCCTACCTACAACTAGATCGAAGCATTCGGCCTCTCTAACCACTTATCGACCACGGCGAGGACAGAATATAATTTTCAGCAAGAAAACAGACGGATTAGAAAGCAGCTCTTATTAGCTTAGCAGCGAAAAGAATATTGCAGGAGAAATACGTAAAGACAACAATTATACCTACCATAAGTTCGGCACCTTACTTATCGGCATTACTACTTCGACAAAGAATGAACCGAGAAATTCTCATTTTGGAGGCCCTGTAGATCGGCGCCGGTATAATCGTCACTATAGTGTGTCTAAGAATACCACTATGTTGGGCGTTGTATCCTTTCCGTTTACTTCGCTCTTCCTGTTTTAGAGATCGCTGCGTCTATCGTATCATTAAGCAATCGGTTTAGCGCAGCCAGAGGCTTTTTCATACTTGTGAATGATGGACACAATTCTGAAGTTTTTGGACTGTCATACACAGTCAAATGATTGAGTAGCTTGACTTATGAGCTTCTACTTCTCTTAACAGCTTAACGACATAGTAGAGGCACCCGAGAAACTGTATAGACGATTACAGTATTTCCTAATGCACAATTTTAGAGCAGCTATAGGCCGCATTGAGATATACTTATGCAAATGACTTTAGATTTCCTTGTCTGTAATTGTGCACAGTTACAAAGTGCTCTTTATTTTTGTTTGGTTTGGTTTGGTTTGTGGGGTTTAACGTCCCAAAGTGACTGAGGCTATGAGAGACGCCGTAGTGGAGGACTCCGGAAATTTCGACCACCTGGGGTTCTTAAACGTGCACAGACATCGCACAGCACACAGACCTCGCCATCCGAAGAGATTTTCTCAGAAGAGAAAAAAGAGACATGAGCTCATGGCGCAACGCTCGTGGCTCAGGATTTTGCTCTTTCAGCTTTTTCTTTGGAACCCGAAGGACCAGTTTCCTCAAAATTTTTTGCTTGATTGAGGACTACTTCGCGCACCATTTCAGCAACTATTTTGCTTTAATTTAGTGCTATCACTTCAAGCAGCGCTTAGCATTGAACATAAAAACTGCTTGCTTGTGTAGTACAATGGTCCTGCTCATAATTTTGTACTTTCCTCCCATATCCATATAAATGCAACGACATTGTTAAAGAAAAGTGAAACGCGCTCTGTGATGAATTATAACCTGACGTCCACGGTTTCGTACGGCTAATATAAATCTTTGCACAGAGGCACTAACAATGCCTACTTTTATGTCGAAAGACAGTATGAAACCCTGCTGTTTCAAGAAAATGATGAAGCAGGCAACGAAGGGTAGACTGACGTTATTCATTATTTTTGTCCTTGTCAGCATGCTCCCCTAATGAAGACTGGTACTATATTTCACTGCTATATGGTCCTGCTATGTCCCACACCAAGACGTGTTGCGAGCTGCGTGGAAGAAACATACGTCTGTATTCTTTGAATTTCTCAATCTTCCCCTGTGAAAATATGCACCAGAACAGTTAATTCACACGTTTCGAATATAGTAGTTATTATTTCGATTTTTTGAAAAGGTAATGTCGCCCCAAGACTTTTAGGGCACGAAATAAATCTACTACAAAAAAGCAATAGGGGCTACTTGGTTTACCATTTCAAGAATTTTCGCGCTGCGATATACACAGATACACAAGAAAGCAGGAACCACGTACACCTGCGAAATCAAGGCTGAACGCAGTGCCTAACTGCCTGCAGCGAAGCGCGTGATGCGGAACCATTTGTCAATGCCACTGCGCTGGCGGAATCAATATAGCCCTCCGGCACATTGATACGCGCAGTGTGGATATTGAGTGTTTCGTCACTGCCACAAAGTAGGCAGCTATTTATAATGTCATTTACACTTTTGGTTTAGGGGGTTGGCTTCTCGCTTAGCGCAAAGCACTTATTTGACCTCTTTACCCTGCATACAGCGACGAGTAATTTATTCTTGCAATATTTTACGAACATCTCGCTCTCTAATAAGATAAAAACGACGAAATGCCATTGAGACTCAAATTACAAAATTGAACATTTATGGGCATTAGAAGGACAGTTTCTGTGCTGTAGCACAATGCAAAATTTCATAAGAGCACATGACTCAAATGTTCTTTCCTTATTGCTGAATGAATTTGTTACTTTTTGTAGGCACAAACTGATCGCTTCATTTTAATCTATAATCATATGCAACCAGAATCAGTGCCATCCTCAAGAAATGTACACGCTCTTAAAAAACAGCTTACAATCTTTAATGCACAGTCGTATATGCCATGGAGCAAAAAGTGAACAGAAGCCTTAAGAGTTAAGGCTCTCGCAAGAACTGGAATTCGCAACTAAGGCAAATAAAGGGCAGTAGAAAGGGCGAACGAGCAAAACAATGTTAACAAACATTGGCAATTGTGATTTTCAATTTATTTATTTAATTATTCATACAGTGATTGTGTGGACAATACATGGTACTGCCCGTGGGGCAGGACAAAAGGAGGTAATTAGTCTCCTGACGAGGTCCTGGCCCCACTGGGCGCAACAGCAGCGGATACAAAGTACAGGCAATGCACATGCAACAACATACAACAATCTTCCCCGTATATAACTACACAGAGTAAAAAGAAAGACAAGAAACAAAGACACCGAGTTAAAAACTATCGCCGCAGTACAAAATACGCATTCAGACACGTGCCAATAACAAAATTTAAGGAAATGTAACAAGAGTTATGAAACTGTGGAACAATGTAAAGGAATAGCACAATACATTGCGATTTCACATCTACTTTAGTCATGTATTTGGTTTTCTTTTGAAGTGAAAACGGGTTTTATTCTCCGTTTGAAAGTTGGCAGACTTCGACTTGTTCTTGCGATATCAAGTGTGTCTGGGTAATTATTACATAGTTTCATAATTTGATGATCAATTGTCTGTTTAGCATAATTAGTCCGAGGTTTATCTACAACAATGAAAGTCCTCCGCAGATTGTGACCAGTATCCCTATTTAGATAATGAGTAGAAATTCTATTATAATTGCTCGACACTTCAGAAAATACGTACACAGATAATTTCTGCTGTATATAATCGTGGGAAGGTAGGATATTATGTGTTGCCATGAACGTTGCGGTGTCTAAACATTCCTTATATAATGCTCTAATGGCTCTCCGCTGCAGTGCAAATAGTCTGTCATTATCAGTCTTAATTCCGGTACCCCATACTAAACAACAGTAATTAAAGAGAGAGTGTGAAATAGAAATAGAGCTGAGAAATAGAGCTGCTTTTTGAGCCTGACAGGGATAAGAATTCGAAGGTGGCTTAACATTCCAATACATCTCGCTACTTTCATTCTTACATTTCCCATATGGTGGGACCATGTTAGGTTTGACTGGCATGTAACACCTAAGAATGTATGACAATCTACACGCTCAAGCCAAGCATCATTATAGTACAGGGTCACATTGTTGAGCATGGGCTTGTTTTTTGCAGAAAATATCATATGTTTTGTTTTGCTAGTATTTATTTAAAGCTTGTTTGTATGTACCCATAAACCAAGGTCATTCAGCTATGCGTTCGACGTGGTCTAAAGTTCCTCAAGGCTCTGCCCAGAAAACAAGACACTTGTGTCGTCAGCGTACAGCAACACCTCACCCGCAGTTGAAATGTTAATATCATTTAAATAGAGTATGAATAACAACGGGCCGAGTATAGAGGCCTGAGGAACGCCGTGTTTAATGTTTTCTTTTCCTGACGTAATGCCATGTAAGGAAAAAAACTGAGACCTCGAGTGTAAATAACTCTGTATAAGACTTTTTGCTGTGCCTCTAAAACCATATGCCTCAAGCTTACTGAACAAGATATGGTGTTGTATAGAAGCAAACGCCTTACGAAAGTCTAAGTAGATTCCAACTGTAAATAACTTGGCTTCAATGTTACGGATGATTTTATCTTTAATATGCAGCAGGGCCGTTTCGGTCGATTTCCCCTTCTGAAATCCGTGCTGCTGTTCAACTATCACTTCCCTTGACGATGAAAAAGTGCTAAATCGTTTATGTAGGATTCGCTCTGCAACTTTGGAGAACAGTGACAACACTGTGATTGGCCTGTAATTGTTTAACTGATTGTATTTACCACCTTTGTGTATTAGAGTAACGCGAGCAATTTTCAGTCGTTGTGGGAAAATACCAAGGGCTAGCATTTGATTGAAAATATGAGATAGGGGCTTTGCTATGTTATCTGCAACTGCCTTAATCGGTAGGGCTTTAATATCATCTTCACCAGCAGCCGATTTGTTGTCAAGGGAAATCAAAATAGAAATAACCTCATCCTGAGATGTAGGAGCAGGAAGTAGACTGTCCTTTACGACATTAATAATGTGACTTAAAGGGTCGCCCTCTGGTTGGTTACCTGGCATGATCATAGGAGCTCCGACATTTATGAAATAATTGTTAAACAGACTGGCTAACGATTCGCGGGAGTATGTTCTTCCATTAATGTCCAGTTCTAATGGTAAGTCAGCCGTCGGGGCGTTGGTCAACTCACGAAAAACTTTCATGTTCTGCTACTACTTTTGGTTGAGTTCTCAAACTTACATTGAAAAAATGAGAATTTGGCTTTTTTTAAATCTGAATTTAACCTATTCCTGAAGAGTTTGTATTCATGCAATAGTTCGACTTCACACGTTTTTAGAAAAAGGCTGAACATTTTTTCCTTCTGTTTGATGCGCTTATAAAGCTCCTTAGTTATCCATGGTTTCCGGGCTTTTTTTGTGTTGAAGTATTGTTGATAACGGAAAGGCAACATTATAGCAATGCTGTAGTATAGAAATGACTGCATCATATTACTTAGAGCGATCGCTTTCAGCGTACACGTTTGTCCATTTTGAAGTAGCCACCAAAGAGGTGAATAAACTAACACTATGGTTGTTAATGTTTCTTTTAGAGTGTTCTATACTTTGAGAGTTGCTTTCTATGGGAAGTGTGTTGCAAATATGGATAAATTATCACTTATAACCGAGCACAAGACACCGTATAAAGTTGTCTCCTTAGGAATGTTTCTGAAACAAAGATCAATCAGCGTGCTTGAATGCATTGTTACCCTAGTGGCTTCGATGATTAAATTTTCACAACCATTTGCAAGCATGACTTCTAGAAGTTGGTATTTTGGTTGCTCAGCTGAAAAAAGGTCAACATTGAAATTACCAACGACAACAACATTCCATTTTTTGGTGTTTGCTAAAACCAACATTTTCCCAACAAAGCTAAGAAAGTATTGAAGAATGCCATTTGGAGGCCGGTAGAGTGCAAGAACTAGTACATTGTGACACACAATCGCAACTGTTTCAAAATCATTGGTCACGCATGTGAAATCTGGCAAGCATTCAAACTGATGATGCTTCCGTACATAAATAGATACGCCCCCACCGCGCCTTTTCACGCGATAAACAGAATCACAAAAACTGACTACTTCTGAGCTATTGCAAAACCAGGTTTCTGAAAAAAACAAAATTCAAACGCGCAATCGAAAACCGATAGATATGGCTCGATTTCCACATGTTTGTTTCGGAGACTTCTTGCGTTCATATGAAAGAGGGAAACTTGCTTATCGCGCAAACAGTTTTGACTGTTCAGTAATCTTTTAAACGTTTCGGTCGTATACGTGGCCATAATTTAATTCAGATGTCACAGTGAGCTTGAACTGAGCGCTAGACAATCGACGTCTTCTTCATTTGAGATCCTGATAGCAGTTGCACCAGTGCATTTGCGCACAAAGACTCGCCCTTCTGAAGACCAAACATACTGATACCCATTTTCTTTCGCTTTACGTTTTGCAAGCCAGCGCAGCTGTTTGTTGGTTGTCGTCAGGTTGTCAAAGGCTATGACGCCAAGTTTTTTAGTCTGTAGTTCCTTCCTTTTCTCGAACCATTTGGCCAAGAGTTCGCGACGCAAATCTGACAATTACCACATTTGGCTTGCCGTCTTTTGCGGGCAGTCTGTGTAACCCTTCAATGTCGTCTTCAGTCAGTTCTTAGATCTCAAGGTGCTGAGCTAATTTATTCACTTCTAGCAGGAGGTCCTCATCGTCTTGTCGTTTAAGACGAATTTCAATGTTTTGTCTCCGGCTGTACTGCTCTAGATCATTTATCTGTTGTTTTAGTCCGGACAATTTTTCAGTACTGGTGAACTTTCCATAGCCTCTACCCGTCGACGCAAGTGGATTATTTCCTGGCCTTGCCTATTTTGTGTGTTTCTTAGGTCGTCATTGGTATTGGACAGGAACTGAACGGATTTCTCAATATTTGTTACAATTTTCTGCAAGCTCATCAACTTATACAATTTTGATTCGAGTAGCGAAATTTGGGACAGCTTTTTATTTATTTCTGCCAGCTCTGCCTGTATTTTTCCAGTCATATCTTGTATTTCATGTTCGCTAGCGGAGGGCTTCCAAGACAAATATTTCTGCTTTTTTCTAGTTGTGTTTTTCATTGGTTGAAAAGACCGTTGAGATATGTCACTGCATTTACCAAGATGAAACTGCAAGTCACATTCAGCACATGTCATTATCACATCATCTTCATCAAACTCTTGATGACAAGAGGAGCACTTATCTTTATCAAATGGCATAGTACACTTCAAGCCAGGGGCGGCCTTATCAAGAAAGAGAAATCTTAGCAAAGACGTTAAGGGCAGCAGCAGTAGCAGTATAGCAGTTGGGCTAATAATACATAAAAAAAGGCGAAGTTTTTTTCCACAAACCTGCAAGGAATGCGGGATGCGTTTTAGGCACTGGAGAACAGGACCATGCCACCGCTACCGCTGCCGCCCAAGAAGTGAAGATATCGGCCTCGAATTGTTGCTTTTGTAGACGGGGCTAGAATATGATTTGTTGGCGCTGCCTCTGATGCGATGGTGACGACAGTGGTGATAACGATGGTCAGCGTTTTTTCGTTCTGTTATTATTGCACAGCCACGATATCTGCAAGGAATGCGGGATGCGTTTTAGGCACTGGAGAGCTGGACCATGCCACCGCTACTGCTACCGCCAAAGAAGTGAAGATATCG
>JAJIZL010035861.1:37789-51894 GCA_023969395.1 Amblyomma maculatum | reverse complement strand
TACTGGGGATGAACAAAGGGCGATTCCTAGTAGCTCCAGGACGAATGAAGCGGCTGGGCTAAAGCCAAAAGGACGCTCAGTTGTGGATGTGTCGGGAAGCGACCGGAAAGTCCGATGTTGCAAGGAGATATATCACATATCATATCTATGACGCAAGGTAAACTGGATGTCTTCAAGCGAGAAATGGACAGATTGAACATTGATATCTTCAGTATCAGCGAGCTCAAGTGGACCGGAATAGGAGAATTTAACTCCGGCGACCATTATGTCTTTTATTGTGGGCACGAATCCAAGAGAAGGAATGGGGTCGCTCTCATAGTAAACAGAAGAATGGGCAAAGCAGTGCTAGAGTACAACCCCAAAAACGATCGAATGATTTCACTTCGGATCCAAGGTCACCCTTTCAACATAACAGTTATCCAAGTCAATGCACCGACCACTAATGCTGAAGAAGCTGACGTTGAGAGATTTTATGCGGACCTACAATGCCTTTTAGACCGCACCCCATCATCAGACATCATTTTTCTCATAGGAGACTGGAATGCTAAGGTCGGGAGTGAAGAAATATCCGGAATTATAGGCAAGTTCGGTTTTGGCGAGCCAAATGAAGCTGGGCAGAGGAGGTAGAGTTTTGTCAAGAAAACAACCTGACCATAGCGAATACTCATTTTCAACAGCACAAGAGGCGCCTGTACACATGGACTTCACCGGACGGTCTGTACAGGAATCAGATCGATTATATACTTTGCCGGCAGAGATGAAGAAGCGCTATACAAGCAGTAAAAACAAGACCTGGGGCCGATTGTGGCACGGATCATCAGCTTCTTGTTGCCAAAATTAAGCTTCGATTGAGGAACACGCAGAAAACTAGAAGGCCTTTCAGGTATGATCTGGATCAAATTCCATTAGAATATGCTGTGGAAGTGAGAAATCTATTTCAAGAATTAGATCTAGAAGACAGAGAGCCCGAAGAGATGTGGACCGATGTTCGTGATACAATACAAGAAGTTGCTACTAAGGTAGTTCCAAAGCAAAAGAAATGCAAGAAAGCAAACTGGTTATCTGAAAAGGCTTTGCAACTAGCTGAGGAAAGGAGGATGACAAAAGTTCTGGGGGAAAGAGAAAGATACAAGGTTCTCAATGCGGATTTTCAGAAAATAGCAAGGAGAGATAAGAATGCCTTCTTGAACATACAGTGCCAAGCAGTTGAGGACAACAGCCAATTAAGGAACACAAGAGCTCTGTATAAGACAATCAAAGATATCAAAGGAAGCTTCTGTGCTAAGCTGGGCGCGTTAAAGACAAACGAGGCATGGACATCACTGAAGCCTCAGAAATAAAGGAGAGGTGGCAGGAATACACAGAAGAACTTTACAAGAAGGACCCGGATGTGCAAACCCAACATAAGACGGTTGTGAGTACTGATCTCGAGCCGGGCATCCTTCCTGAAGAGTGAAGTAGAATGGGCCTTGCCAGCCTTGCTAAGAACAAAGCTAGCGGAATTGATGGCATTCCAGCTGAGTTGCTTCAAAACCTCAACCATGACGCTGTTAACATTCTGCATACATTATGTCAGAAGATTTGGATAACCCTGCAGTGGCCACAGGATTGGAGGAGGTCAGTTTACATCCCCATTCCAAAGAAAGGCAGTGCCAAAGATTGTCCCAACTACCGCCCGATCGCGCTTATTTCGCATGCTAGGAAGGTGATGTTGAAAATCTTCCAAGGAAGGCTGCAGCAGTATGTCGATCGCGAGCTTCCGGACGTGCAAGCTGGATTTCGCAAGGGCAGAGGAACTAGAGACCAAATTGCCAACCTTCGCTGGATCATGGGAAAAGCAAGAGAGTTCCAGAAACCCATCTACTTCTGCTTTATTGATTATGCGAAAGCGTTTGACTGCGTATATCACAGCAGATTGTGGCAAGCTCTCCAAGAGATGGGAGTTCCAATTCACCTCATCTGTCTCCTCAGGAATCTGTATGAAGGACAAGAGGCCACAGTCAGAACTGGGCATGGTCTTACTGATTGGTTTCCGAGTAAGAAAGGGGTGAAGCAAGGCTGCATACTGTCGCCCTGCCTATTTAACCTATATGCAGAGTGCATCATGAGGAAGGCCGGTCTGGATGAGTCTTCAGCTGGAGTGAAGATTGATGGAAAACGTATCAACAACCTTAAATATGCGGATCATACCACTTAAATGGCAGAAAGTGAACTGGAACTCAAGAGACTTCTGATGCGCGTACAAGAAGAGAGTGAGAAGTTTGGTCTTAAACTGAACATTAAAAAGACAAAGATCATGGCGTCTTGCCCTATCAAGTCCTGGAGCATCAATGGACAAGAAGTGGAAGCTGTGACAGATTTTCTCTTCTTGGGCTCCAAGATTACCTCGGAAGGAGACTGCAGCCATGAAATTTGGAGACGCCTGCTTCTGGGAAATAGAGCATTGGTTAGCCTTGACCGCCTAGTAAAGAGCAGAGACATTAGTCTGCCAACCAAGATCAGTATAACTCGTGCTATGGTCTTTCCAGTTGTGATGTATGAATGCGAGAGTTGGACTGTGAAAAAGGCTGACTGCCGAAGAATTGACGCGTTTGAATTGTGGTGCTGGCGAAGACTCTTGAGAGTTCCTTGGACTGCCAGAAGATCAAATCAGTCGATATTGTCGACCATAAACCCTGACTGCTCATTGAAGGGTCAAATTCTAAAGTTAAAGCTCAGCTACTTTGGTCATTTGATGAGAAAAGAGGAGTCGCTGGAGAAAGATTTAATGTTGGGAAAGGTTGAGGGTCGCCGGAGAAGGGGCAGGCAGCGAACGCGATGGTTAGATGGCATCCTCGAGGCACTGCAGATGAAGGTATCTGACGTTAGGAAGATAGTGAGAGACCGAAAAGCGTGGCGTGACATGGTCCACACTGTCACGAAGAGTCGGACACGACTGAACTGAATATATATATATATATATATATATATTGTTACAGTGTAATCAGAAAGGGGTGTTTATTTACAGCGCTGAGGCAGCGGGACAAGATGAAGCCTACTAGTTCCCTGAAACCTACGCTTCTTCCTCCTCTTCTGCCACACTATCACAATCCTCATCGTCGTCAGCAGCCTGACATTTCCCCCCTAGTCAGATGAAGCCCACTGGACGTGTTCGTGAGTCGTGCGAGGCGGACACGGCTTCAAGCGGGCAACATGACATAGTTTGGTTTTGGCAGACCGACGACCCGGTGCTGTCAGGCGGGCTATTGCATACGTTAAATCACTGATGCGTTTGACAACCATATATGGGCCGTCATAGTGGGCCAAGAGGTTTTGATGTAGGCCGCGGCGCCGAATTGGACACCACAGCCAGACTAAATCGCCTCTGGAGTACGTTACACGCCGGTGACTGGCATCAGGTCGTGCTTTGGAACGTTCGTGTGAAGCACCGGATCGTAAGCGACCGATTCTCCGAGCTTCTTCGGCAAGACAGAGGGTCTCAACCAGGCAGGGATCTTCACGGCTTGAGAAGGGCAGGATAATATCCAGATGGTAGCGTGGCGGTCTGGCATACAGCAGGAAGAATGGACTGTACCCAGTCGTCTTATGCGTGGCAGTATTAAACGTATATGGGATGAAGGGTAGTATAGTGTCCCAGTTCTAATGCCCTGCACCCACATACATAGCAAGCATGTTTATAAGCGTTCTGGTTACGCGTTAAGTCAAGCCATTTGTTTGGGGATTGCATGGCGTCGAGTGTCGGCAAGTTACGGTGCATAAACACATGAGCGCTTCAACAACATCAGCGGTGAATTGTCTGCCACGATCAGCGTTGACAATTCGTGGCGGCCTATGTCGTAAGATGACTGAGTGCAGCAGGGAAAGCGACACTTGAAGTTCCGTAGCAGACGGAATAGCGGCGGTTTCACACTAAAGGCCCAACTCCAACGACATATCTTGGGCGTCGGCGCTCAGCGTAGGTGCTCTAAGCGCCGTGCCACTGTAGGCGTCACAAGCGGTGAGCATCTCCATGGCACTCGGCGCTGGCACCGTTGGCGCTCAAGGCTGACGCTTGGGCTGGCGCTGGTGCGTTGTTGCTAGACTTGACAAGCAGACATTGGGCAAAACAATTTTAACATTCACTCAAAGATTTCTGCTTTATAAAGCGTTAAGAGACGTAATCTATATATGAAACTTAATTGCACATTCTAGTTCTAAAAAATAAACGTGCATCTTTAACAATTTTTCGGCTTTTCAATACAATCTGCAACGCCATCGACGCAGCATCAATCTGTCCCGTTTTCTGCTACCGCAGCAGAGACGAGTCTTTTGGTTTTGTTCCTCCACCGATTGGCTCTGAGGGCTCGACTCCGTGTGCTTGCACATTTAATTCAAATCATGCCAGCGGTGAACGCAAGAACGTGTGTTGTACTGCTCTCGATAAGGGTAGCACTTCTCATACTGAGGAAGAGAGAGATCCGACGCCAGCGGAAAGAGCCACGGTGGTGGGTTCGGCCAGTGTTTATGGCGCGCAAGCAAGAAGGACAGCTCTAAGTACTTGGGACTATTCCTTTCATTAACGTGCGTATGGAGGCTACACACATCTTCGGAGCTTATGCTGCTTGAGGACTGTTACTCGATTGATTTCGTCCACTCGAGGTTCAGTTTTTTGCGATCGTCTAGTAAAAAAAAATAATTGTGTGAGTTGCCACATAGCTCAACGACCCTCATTTCTCATGGGAACGTTCGCGTAGGGTTTACCATCTCAAAACAACTCACGCTATAAGTTGTTTCTCCTCCCCATTTATATTTTTTCCCGCATGTCAGATTTATGTCAGCTATTGAACGCTTTCCTCCCCATTTTGTTTCTCGCGTGTCCGTATGTCATCTTTCTAATATACCATATATGTCGCCCCCATTCTTTTTTTTTTTGGTGCATGTTCTCTTACTCCCATGTCAGGTGTCTGCGTGAAATCAGTTGTCGCCCTCCCTCTTTTTCTCGAACACCAGGTCAGGGGTCGCATATTCTCCTCCTCAATTTTTTCCTTTTCTTCTCGTCCTTGTGTCAGGTTTTTACGCGAAATCAGATGTCGACTACACCCCCCCCCCTTTTTTTTCTTCTCCTTATCCTCATAGACGTGAGATGAGGACAAGAGTTCTGGATGAGCCCTATAACTTGCAAGTAACTTCACCCAAGGAATGTAAATGTGAGTGATGTAAATAATTAAGCAAAACTATGAAGCAGTACATATATCGTTATGTACTGCTGGTGCCTGCACTGGAGCCTGCTGACCAAACTGTAGCTGCTATGTTGTTTTGTTTAGATGGTATGCTGCCACATGCAGACACACACGTACACAGGAAAAATGGGCCACTATGTTCAGGGAAAAGCAAAACGCAACGAGTTCTGTGCCAGTGAGAATGAGTGTTTTGCAAACAAAATCAAGCAGCAATTTACTATTGCAGATTTTGTAATGGCATGCAATAGTGCATATATGATTGAGATATTGATATCTGTAGGGTCATTTCATTCTTGCATATTAGTTGCAAAATAAATTTGGGCTCTATTAATGCAGCAACATGAAATGCTGTGTTTGCATATACATATTTGTAGAAGTTGTTATTCCATTTGGATACGACGCTGGATACTCAGCAACTGGAAAGCTTTGAGTTGCACTTGGTCAACAAGATTGCTGCATTGGTGGCACTGTTGGCTATATGCAGCCACAGATTAGTAGTAGCGTCAAAGTTTTTCTGCATCCTATGTGAAGGACTGTCATCATACGAATTGTTCAGGAACAAGTGCTGAGGTGCTGATCCTAGCATTTTCAACTTTTATTTCTTTTACTGAACATTGTTATTTTTGTGCTGCCTGAGACAATGACAAGATAATTAAAGTGCCGTAGTAGGAGTGCAGTGCTCACCTTAACAGAATCTGGCCTTGAGAACTATATAATATATTAAAAACATTCTTCACTTCATTGTAGATATTATCCGTAATATTCAGGCCTGCCGTAACATATTACAGATTATCGCAGCCTTGATATGCATTTGTTTCATGGACCAACAAACCATATATTTTTCTCAACAGATGCGTCGAATGCGTGAAGGGGACTACGGTCTTTTCTACAAATTTTTCCGTATGACCCCACAGCTGTTTGACGAGCTTCTAGGCTATGTGGCTACGGACCTCACACGGCAGCACGTTGTGAGAGAGCCCCTGGAGCCAGGAGAGAGGCTGGCAATAGCACTAAGGTTTGTAGAGCTCGAGTTCTGTCAGTTAAGGTGTCAAAGACAAAGTGTGCTGCTCTGCAAGAATTAGCACTAGGACATTTAGTAGCATGCTGTTTTTAATATGGAGAACATGGAGGGAAAAAAATTGAGAAAGACAGCCGAGACCAGCAAATTTGCGATTATTAAGGGTAATGTATAAAAAGGAGTGCTAAACACCTATAACAAGGGACAAAACAGATATTAAGTAGTGTTGTGCAGTGTATACAAGTATTTTGTTGTGAATACACTGCAGTAAGTTACATCCTCCGAGCGTGTGCCACCCAGTACACGAGAACAGGAGAAATATGCTCCCCTTTCATCGGACCTTGGTTTATCAATTAGAAGCACAATTGTTTTGCTAAAGTGGAAGTGTTATTTCCAGGCAGGTAGTATAGGCAGATGCACATGCTTCTCTGTTGCAAATATTACTATGCTACACAGCAGGTTAAAAAATGCAGATGATTTATTTACTGCTGGTACCATGTTTGTTTTCTTGAAATATTATTCTTTCATAACACCCAATAAGTAAGTGCTCATCTTTCTTTCGGACTCCTTTCCATTCAGGTTTGTTACAAGTCTATGTGATCCCTTGTTACCTACTTGTCATAGTAATGTTTCGTTTTGGGTAGATGTATTAAATAGTTTTACACAATTATATCATGTTGGTATAATTAGCGTAATAATGTGCTAAACATGTAACATTGCATTGTTAAAAGCTTGAAGTTTCATATAATCAAATTCCTTTCCCTGCCTTATCTGTGCAAAAGATGCTTGAAAACCTCAAACGTCGATCAAAAACCAGGCGATCAAGATGAAGTTTCTGCATGTATTGATTCTGTTTGTCTTTAGCTACCTGGCTTCAGGGCAGGACATCAGCAACGTTGCACTTGCGTTCCGTATGGGGATCGAGACTGCGAGGCGCTGCATTCATACAACATGCCGGGCCATCTGGGAACGACTGAAAGAAATCTTCATGCTGGTGAGCTGCACCTTTGCTGAAAACTTTGTCACCCGTTGCATTTCATTGAAACTGCACAAATACTACTGCACAACTTTATTAATGCTCACCCTCTCTGCCATGAAAGTCATTAAAAGCAGACTGTTAGATATGCACCCTTCATTTTAAAGTGCTTTGTTCAAAGCTTCACAGAGGCTTTGTGAGAGTTCCCAGCACTCAACATTTTGCTAGTTTCTGGTTTATTCTTTGCTAGCTTACAGCCAGCAAATCCAAAACTGTTTTTGTGTCCCAATAAACAATTCTTATTGATTACATTCCAGTCTGTTGACTGCAGTGCTACGAGTTGGTATGCACATTATGTACAGTCTTTTTCAAAAGTATACGGCCCACGGCTTTTGATTCTAAGCACCGTATATGGGCTCGTTGCACATCTCCAGCGTTCCAAACCTCGTAGATGACAAATCTCGTCCAAACTCTTCTATAGCTTGTTTATTATATTATAGTATTGTTTACAGGAGCCTCGCTACAGGGTTTGAAAGTGAACATGGTGTGCCGTATACTATTGACAAAGACTTTAGATGACAGTATTATCCTATAATACTTATAAACTACAATTAAATACGAGCAGATGTAATGGACATCTATGCCACAGAGTGCAGCTATAGGTTTATGCATTAGAGGAACTTGATTAAAAGAGGGTGATTTAAGAGGCTCTAAACATATTTGTTATCATGTCTGTCAAGCTGTACTTTTGAGAAGGTTCTTCGCTGTGAAAATTGAGAAAATTGGGTTATGCATATCTGTTGTTAGCTTTAGACTTTCTTTATGATGACATATTTTGCCAGATTGCTGCTTTTCGTCTTAAAAAAGCGCTGCTGTTTGCTTTCACACTCCAACAAAGGAACATTGGCAAAAAATTGCTGAAGATTTTGCCATTCGGTGGCAGTTCCCGAACTGCTTGGGAGCAGTCTATGGGAAAAATGTTGCCATTGTTTGCCCTCCAAATTCTGGAAGCCGATACTACAACTACAAGGTAAAATTGCACATATTAGACTATTGTCATAAGGAGTCATGTGTCCATGAACTGGCATAAACCAAATGATTCATGATTAGACATTTGGAGCAAGATATAGTTGGGCAAATCATAGTTGAGTAAACCCCGCCGGGGTGGCGCAGCGGTTACGGCGCTCGACTACTGTTCCCAAGGACGCGGGATCGCATCCCGGCCTCGGCGGCAGCTTTTCGATGGAGGCGAAAAGCAAGGCGCCCGTGTGCTGTGCGATGTCAGTGCACGTTAAAGAACCCCAGGTGGTCGAAATTTCCGGAGTCCTCCACTATGGCGTCTCTCATAGCCTGAGTTGCTTTGGGACGTTAAACCCCACAAACCAAACCAACCAACATAGTTGAGTAAAGCAGTTAGCTTAATCATTGGGCCGTAGGTTAAAGTTTGTTACATGTGCTTGATAAGGTGCATTTTGACATGTGCAAAATTCTTCACATCGAGTCATAGCAAGTCTGCTTGTGTTATCAGGCCACAATGTAAATTATTACTGCATGTTTTTATCAAGGTAGCTTATACAGCATTGGGAATTATGCCTCACCTCGAAAGCTAAAGTTGCTTTGACAGTGCATTTCACACGATTGGCAGAAAAGTTTTGTTCATTACTACAGAGCTTTAGTATATGCATGGACTGCTATATTATTTATTGCAGTTGAATTTGGCCTTTGCGTCATTACATTTATATTGTATTGTGTGCTGTCACTTGCACAGTCTTTCAGTTCAATATGTGCTATGCTTTTTATTTTAGGGCACATACTCAGTGGCGCTCATGGCAGTTGTGGACAGTTATTGCAAGTACATCCTCATCGATGTGGGCGCAGAAGGCCGGCTTAGTGATGGTGGAACTCTAAAGAAATGTGGCTTTGGTCGTGACCTGAATGATGGCATTCTCGGCATCCCTAGGCTTGGGAAGCTGCCCAAGTCACGAACAATTGCACCGTATGCTTTCGTCGGTGATGAGGCATTCCAGCTGCACACGGACTTCATGCGGCCATACCCGTCAAGGTGCCTAAATGACCAGAAGCGGATCTTCTATTACAGATTGAGCAGAGCACGGTATATATTAGCATTGTTTGATCTGACTTTATAAAGCGTAATTGTAATCAGGTTGTAGAAAGAGGCGTGATTTGCAAATTTCTTACTTTATCCCAAATTGAAGTGAGATATTGTTCAATAGTCTCCATGGTTAGCTCCGAAGCATCTGTGGAAAAGTAATTGGGTTCATTATTGTAAAAACCAGTGTCCTCCAGCATCTTCCAGCACGAAGCCAATATGTTTTTCACACTGCTTTTGGCTGGGGACGCTGGAAATCTGACGGTGATAGAAAATGCTGGCAAAGCAGCGTGCACGTGCTGGAGCCACATTAGTCCTAGTATCATTTTGGAAATGGTCAGAAGGTAGCAAACTGGAAGCCTAGACATATGTAAAATGAAAAACGTGGTCTCGGTAAGCATTGTTTGAACTCCTTGCACAGCTGGATAGAGAATGAAGACAGCTTCTTTCGAGAGTTTAGTTGGGAGAGTTGGACTTTGATAAGAAACCACAGGCTTCAAACAAGACCTTCATATTAGTGACCACAACCTTGCACCAGCCAAGTTGAAACAGCAGAACAAAAACTAGGAAACGAACAGCCTTTCTTTATGGTATAGCACCAGGATGCTGGCACAAGTGGTGCTGGTTCTTGCTATAGGGTTTGAAGCCAGAAGTTCGAATAAATACATTTTCATAGTATCATATTCCCTTGACTGTATCCGTATACCCCTGTCTGAATGTATTTAAATATATGTTTTCTGAACCTGAAAAGCTTTTCACTTTACTATGGGCTGAAATGATCTTTTTTTTTCAGAAGGTGCGTTGAAAATGCTTTCGGCATAACTGCGACAAGGTGGCGAGTACTTTTGCGGACTATCCTACTGCGCCCCGAGAATGTTGACTATGTTGTCAAAGCCGCTTGTGTCTTGCACAACTTCCTAACTGTGAGAAATCCTCGGGCGGACACGTTCACAGACAGAAAGGACGCATTTGGGAACGTTGTGGGAGGACATTGGGGGCAAGGCATCCAAGGGGCATTGGGGGATGGTTCGCAGCCCCAGTACTTCTCACTTGCTCCGACACACGCCAGAAACCACCATTCTGATGCCGCTGCAGCTAGATTTGTTTACTGCCTTCTTCTACAGCGCTGTTGGCGAAGTTTCCTGGCAGTGGCAGGAACCAGGAGTCTCGATGGATGCTGCATTGAGACGAGTGCCAATCCAGTAGCCTCATGCGTGCTAACAAAGGTAACATGCTTAAGCATATAAAGATGTGCTGCTCTAACTTGTGCCTTCTGCTTACAGGCTTTGCTATTTGGGAACTCAGGTTTGGTGGTTCAGTCGAGCCCACTTTGTTCTGGTAACAAATTATGACCACACAACAGTTAACAGCCATGGCGCTGTTTCCTATAGCAATATCTCTGTTTACTACAATGATTTCTTGTTGCATTATTGCTAACAGCAGACAACACCAACTACTGGAGCCAGAAGTGAGGGGAAAAGCTGGAGGTTCTAGTGAAAATTCGAGCATCCACAGCAGACTGCACACCAAGCACATATTTCACGCGAGGCTCTTCAACACCTTAAGATCAGTCGAATTATGCTTACTGATGTGGAGAAAAGAGCTCGCATATCCTTTTTTTTATATAGGCAACCTGTAATGAAGTTTGCTGTGTCGATCGCCACATCATAACACATACCCTAGCGAGAATAGAAAATACTTCCGAGGCGGCTTTTTAGCTTTTTAGGGCATTTTCATGGCACCTGCATGAGCTTACAGGATCATATTGCACGCTCTGTCGCAGCTTTGCGTGACGTGTGTCAGATAACTAGGCTACATCCAAAGCACCTGGGCAAGCACATTATCTGTAAAACGCGTATCTGTAATGCTGCTGAACGTGCTCGGTTGTTTATCGCGAACCAAGTGGCTAACAGCAGCATTTTTGAGTACGCTGCAGGATAGTTACAGTGCTACTTACGCAGTGCAGGTTCCCTATATGCAGTACCTATTTCTCTGTGACAAAAATGTTGGATAGCTTTGTGTACAGCAAGCAAAGCTGACAGGCTATGGCTTTTCTCTAAACCAGGTAACAAGTTCCTGCCAGGCGTAAGTGCTTGAATCTTCATGTATCTTTCCTTTTTCACAAACCTGATCACAGCAAGGGTATTTTCTTGCCACTTGAATATTGTGTTGTCTCTGTCGTGTTAGCCCAGGCAGGGGGGGAGCAGCCGCACCCGAGCCGGAACGCTGCCCGAGAAAGCAGTCCAGACACCGCGCTCCCAAGCGACGAAAATGACCCCCGTTTATTATCGCACTCCGCTTTTATACGCTTGCGCCACAGATCCACTATCGCCGTCGCAGCTGCCAGCCAAGCCAAGCAAAAACAGATGATAACAGCACATCCCCCTTTTCAAGCACTATTAACTTTACATGCATACACTTCAAAATAACATTGGAACACACCCAAGGAAACAAGACAGAGCACAGTCACTCCAAACATCAGTCGTCCACGCCCAGCCTTATGGGTTTGCGAACAACTCTGACAAATCTGGTCGTAGTTACAATCCTAGCTTGAGAATTGCCACCGTCAGTCTCCGTCTGAGTTAGAGGCACGAAAGCTTCCGGAGCTTCGTCAAATTGGTTGTCTACTCCAGTTACCAATCCGGCCCTGCTGGGCTGTTCCTGACTATCCGGAAACTCGTAGTTCCCGCTATCTACCCGATCTTTTGGGAGACGGTTAAGCATTCTCCTGTTTCGACGGACTTCAACTCCGTTTTCAGTTTGAACACGGTATGAACGCGGCTGTGGTGCTGCTCCGAGCACTGTACCTTTGGTACGGAGATCAGTCACCCACACCACATCCCCTGCTTCCCGCTTTGGGAGATTTTTAGACCGGTGACGTCGGTAGAAGTGGCGGCTTTGCTCCTTTCTGACTTTACGGTCTTTGGCTGCCGCTTCTTGCAGACAGCATTGTCCCGGATTGCGGTGCGAAGGCAGCATTAGGACTCTCGTCCTGAGCCTTCTACACATCAGTATCTCCGCTGGGCTGACGTTCAAAACACCAGGCGTGGCCCTATAAGCCAGCAAGGCTAAGTAAGGGTCGTCCGATTTTAGAATGAGATTCTTAACCGTCTTTACCATACGTTCGACTTCCCCGTTTCCCTGGGGGTGCCTCGGACTCGAGGTGACATGACGGAAGCCATACCGTTTTGCAAATTTCTCGAACTCGGCACTGACAAATTGGGGACCATTGTCGGTCACCACACACTCGGGAATGCCGTGTCTCGCAAAAATGCTTTTCATTCGGCTTATCACGGTAGCAGACTTTGTTGACGGAAGAATGGCGATCTCTGGGTATCGCGAAAGATAGTCTACTACGACAAGATATTGCCGTCCCTGAATTTGAAACAGATCGACCCCTACTGTCTCCCAAGGAAAAGAGAGCGTTGGCGATGCAATAATCGGTTCGATCTGTTCTGGCGCATGCATCGCGCAAACGCTGCACTGTTTCACGAATGATGCTATCTCAGTGCTAAGTCCCGGCCACCAGACAGAACCTTTAGCCACACTGCGGCATCGCGAGATGCCTTGGTGACCGTCATGCAGTTTGCTTAGCGCTTCCTTGCGAAGGGTCTGAGGAATGATAAGCCTCATACCTTTGAGCAGAAACCCGTTCACCAATGTAATGCATGCACGTTCCTGCCAGTATGGCAGAAGATAACAGGGAACATTTTGTTTCCTGGGCCACCCTTTTTTGCACACTGTGCGCAAGCGTCGACATACTTTGTCTTTTGCTTGACCTTCTTTTACTCTTTTCAAGTCGCCTGTTTCTAAACCCAGTAAACAAGCTTTCGAGTAAGCGGTTACCTCTGAGACAGTTAAACAGCTTTCCACTTTCGTACGAGCTAACGGCGAACGTGAAAGAGTATCAGCAGTGGTTAGCGATTTGCCTGGTACATATAATACAGAAAAACTGTATCGCATCAGGTGCAGACGAAAACGTTGAATTCTTGGCGGCATAGCGTCGATTGCCATGTGACCCAACAGCGACACCAAGGGCTTGTGGTCAGTTTCAAAAACAACTTCCAGACCACGTATATACTCATCAAACCTTTCCGCTGCCCACGTCAACGCCAGCGCTTCCTTTTCGATCTGGGAGTACCGTTGCTCGGTTTTGGTGAGCGAACGAGAAGCGAATGCAACTGGTCTACGTTGCCCGTCTTTTTGCTTTTGAAACAAAAGTGCTCCCAGACCGAAAGACGATGCGTCAGCTGAAAGAGTGGTTTGTAGCGAAGCGTCGTACAAAGCCATGCATTGCGCTGAACAAATGAGCTCTTTGAGTTCTTGGAACGCTTTTTCCTGATTGCTGTCCCAGACCGAGTCCCTATCCTTGTGCAAAAGAACACGCATGGGAGCAGTCACTTGGGCTAAATGTGGCAGGAAGCGGCCCAAATGATTCGCCATGCCCAAAATGCTTCTAAGCTCAGTAACGTTTCTGGGGCTCTCAAATCTTTTATAGCACTGACTTTCGCTGGATCAGGATGAATACCTTCTTCATTCAGAATGTGACCCAAAAAACGCACTAGCCTAACCCCGAATAAGCATTTCTCTTTGTTTAATGTCACATTTGCCCTTGCTAGGCGTGTGATCACGTTACTTAAACGCTCATCGTGTTGAGCTTTGCTTTCGCCAAACACTAGGACATCGTCCATGAGATTAACGACCCCCGGCAGGCCACCTAGTATCTCAGACATTCTCTTTTGGAAGTACTCCGGAGCGGAGGTAATTCCAAAGGGTAGTCGC
>JAJIZL010035861.1:12747-32789 GCA_023969395.1 Amblyomma maculatum | reverse complement strand
TTTCATAGTTCTTGGCGTCTTCGTCAGATAGTGAAAACGTCCTGAATATGCCACGAGCTTGCCTCCCCATTGTGTACAACAGCGTTCGTACCTGAGCCTCCCCGGAGCATTCGTTGAGTCCCGTTGCATATCGGAAGTCGTCGAAATGTTCGATCCACGCCGGCCACTCTGACGTGCGGTCAATGTCCAGCGGTGGCGGTTGCTGCAGTCCATACAGCCGTATTGAAGGCGTCTTCGACATCGTGGATGGAAGGTGCCTGGCTCAGTAGGAAGATTCTTGACCATCTGACATCATGTCGTAGATGGCCACTTCTGACACCATGTCGTGTTAACCCAGGCAGGGGGGGGGGCGCAGCCGCACCCGCGCCGGAACGCTGCCCGAGAAAGCAGTCCAGACACCGCGCTCCCAAGCGACGAAAATGACCCCCGTTTATTATCGCACTCCGCTTTTATAGACTTGCGCCACAGATCGACTATCGCAGTCGCAGCTGCCAGCCAATCCAAGCCAAGCCAAAACAGATGATAACAGCACAGTCTGTATTGCAATAAGCTGACAGGATGTGAAGTAACAGGAATCCATGAGCATAGTAGGGCCAAATTTTTGAGCAGGACAGAAAAGCCTTGGGTTGATGAAGTTTGTATGCATGCATGGCTAAAAAAAACGCAATGAATGCTCCGCATGAAAAAGATGGGCAGGATGAGAATTGCCATCCAATGGGGATTTGTTGATTGAAAGTATGCTTTTTGTTTTCATGCCAATTCTATCACAAGAAAAGGAGGAAATTATTCTTGGAAATAAACATTGCTCCTTAGCACGATTAAAGTTTCATGTTAAGGGCACACTGGGGCTAGCTACTTTCACTGTGTACACATATTTAGCATGCTACATGCATAGGCTTTTGTTTTGTATCATGGCGTTCCTGCAAGCTTGTCTTTGGATTTGAATGCATGTATGCTTCTTCAAACACCTGTAATTTTTTAAACACATTAGTGCTGCTTTTGTACTACATGCACTAGAGATAATTGATACTTTTCTCTGAAACAAAGCAGCTCTTTGTGCTTTTTTCATATTCTGTACATCAGATGAAAAGCCAGTTAAATGTTCAAGCATGACTCATTCACTCATATGTGGGAATGCATATCAATATGCCCATCTCTTATTGGGACAGGTCCTGGAAAAGTTCCAGGATCCTTATTTGCATGCGGGTTTGCTCAGCAACCGGTAGCCTTTTTAGTCTTTTCGCTACGGAAAGAGCGAAAAGGTCGCATTTATCGTGCTCTTTGCTTATTGTGTGGAGTGCGTCTGTAAGTTTCTCAACATGGCTGGCTAACGTGGCATCGTCAGCCTTATCTGCTTGTTTTTTACGCCTCTTTTCTTGTGTATGCGCTGGCTGGGGCTTAAGAACTTCCCGCACTGGCGAGTGCTGATGTGGGGAAGCATGCTGAGACGGCATCCAAATCCCAGTCTTCAAAAGGGTCCACTCCTTCCACTCTTTCAACTTCTACAGTGTTGGTGCTGGGTCGATGCCCTTCACTGCACTCTAGCACTACACTGGCCTTGGGAACAACACTGGCTTGCAGCATTATGTGCGCCTGAGACACCGAGGTTGATGCACTGCTGGACCCAGTTTCTTTGCTCATTTGCGGAGGCTTGTAGTTGCCTGAAGTCCTGCATATATCAAAAGAGCAAACATAAAACATGTATATAACGCATGCACTTGCATACTACATGTCAATGCTTGTAAAAATGTTTTCTGTACATCTCGTAAACGTTTGCAAGTCACTTGTTACCGGTTGCTTAGGACCATTGCACCTGAACTTACTTAGATCCTGTGCGCTGTTTTTCTGTATACGTTTTCCTGTATATCCTTGCTATTTTTGCATCTTTTTTCACAGACTCATTCACATTGTTATTAAGTTTATATTGCTTTATGACCCAGTTTCCATGGGTTTCTCATATGTGAACAAAACCTTTTTACCTTTTTAAAACCATGTCATTTCTTTGTAATGCTTCTGTGGCTGCCATTGTACGGATTAAATGGAATGCCTTTCCACAATCCCCAAAAGTCAAATTTAAAAGTATATGACAGACTGTAACATTATTCATTTCTTCTTTCCACAGTGCATTGCTGTTTCCTAAGTTTTAGATCAATACAGGTGTTGATAGCATCAGTGCAGTGCTTTGTCTTTCATTCTTTTGCATCTATTTTTCTGATGGCACTCTAGGGACTGTAATAAATGGAAGCCTAATAACTGGTTACCCATCCTTGGAACTTAAGTCATTGAGTTACTAATAAAATTACTCTAATGTTGCCACTCCTCTCTTCTGGTTGCTAGCGGAGCTTATATACTGTCGTAGAGCCAATTTCCAGCCTTTCTGTTTGGCTTGACAGATCTGCAAGGCCTATGTTGTGCAACATATTAGGGAAGGCACTTATTTCAGTGCCAGGCTATCATTTCTTTACATTTGCAGTAATAAACGTCTCATTGACTGCCCCATTCAAACAATAATGCTACTTTCACTGAAAATAGAAGTATACTTTTATGTCTTACGACAGCTTTTTGAAAATTCGGATCGACATGCAAGTGTGCACAGCTATGCAGGTCCTAACTATCACCACAGAGTCAATTTTTAGTTGAAATACCATGGGACTAACACAAGTGATTAAAAACTCTTTCAAGCGTCACTGCATCCAGAAAGAGTCTTAGAATCAATGTTTACGGGAAGAAAAAGTGCATGGAATGCTCATGTGTGTGCTGCGCAATATGAGGCGATGTTGAACAACCCAAGCTATTAAAATTATTCCAAGTTTCATCGTTGATTTGAAGGCCAGCTTGAGTAATTAGGCACAAATAGCAGAGAGCAGTGAAGGAAACATTTCTGAAACTGCCATTTTCATAAAAAAGCATAAACCAGGAGCACAATTCAATCTGACAAGTTTAACTGGTCAAGTTTGCAAACCAAAACACATATAGGACTTCCACGAGGATTCCTCCCATTACTCAACATCATTTAAGCGGTGGTTACACTTCGTGTTTTATTATAATGCTGATCACACTGATGTTTGTAGTCCTGCATAACGTATTTTTCCATAAAAATAAATGGTGACAAAAACAAAACTAAGAAATAAAGGTTGAAATATTTTGCTAGAAGTACCGCATTTTGCACGAATATAACGCGATTACAAATAAAGAGTTCGCTTCTACCAGCTGACAAGTGTGATGGTGAAGCTTGCCTAAAGTACCTTGAACAAGTTAAAATATGCACAATTATCAGTCTTAGTTATCAGTAGGAACGTATGCGACCAAAGCAATATGTATAACAGAAGAACCATTTTCATTAACACGCAACCAGCCTGAAAAACTGCATAATTTATTTGATTGGAAAAGCTGTTAGAAAACAGTAACCAAAAACAGAAAGCCATAAATAAATGCATGATTCTGTCTGCAATTCATTCTTCTGCCTTAAGCGATCGGTGCCATCATACCATTGCTCGTTGCTTTTCGCGCGCCGACTGAGGGCACACAGATCTACTATTGCGGCCATATGAGCTACACGTACTGTGCACCGGCCGCTCGCGCGGTGTAGACATTTTTTTCGTTATGCCTGATGGCAAAGTCTTGAGAAAAATAGAAAACTAAAAATGCACCGCGCGAGCGGCCGGTACGCGGTGTAGCTCATATCGCCGCGATATATACAGTCGGCGCGCGCGAACTCTCCACGAAAAGCAGAACCTGCTTTTAAACATTTTTACATTTTACTCAGCATACAATAGCTCTCGCGCTCTAAACATGGCTGTACATGTTTGTGCTCACGTTTGCATGCAAGGTCGTGCATTTCGCCAGATTATGCTTGTTTCAATACGCAGATGTAAATTGCGTTGACAAGGCACAATTAACCATTTTTGTGAACAGCTCAATATGGCAATCAACAATTATCAGTGAACTTACAGTCTGCTGTGTATGGTGTCCTTCAGGAATAGCAGCAAACTATAGTATGGCCCAGAAATGTCGTTGTCGGCCACTTTTTCGGCGCAGGCACCGCTTTTTTTTTTTCTTTATTGTGAGTCGCTGTAGAGTCGGCGGAACTTGTCTCGAAGAGATTTCCACCTCTTTTGCACAATTATCACGCCCTATGCATGATTAAAAAACGACAGTTGGTGAACACATTTCAATTAATCATTGAAGTTAGTCATGCTTATTTATCAACTTGCCTTCGCTCGGCACTCCTGGCAATAATTCCACTGCGACTTCCTTCCAGAGCGCTTCTTTTATCAATTTGTTTTTATGCGACTTGTGCCCGGCAAGCCACAGCGATGGCCGCCTGTCTGGGGCCGATCAGCGCTTCGTTATTTATTTTCATTGCCATTTCCACGTGCGAAGATGGGAAGCGATTACACAAAAAGTAAAAAGAAAAGCACGCGAAGACTCTGCGCCAGCGAGAATTCCCAATCCGGATGCCGCGGCCACCCTGTCCTCTCATTCGTGTACGGCGCCTAGACGTGCGCCAATGAGAGACCTGCGTGGGTGAGCAGCTTCCGGCGCCTGCGTGAACGCTAACGCCGAAATCTAGCACGGACAGATCTCGGCGCTCCGCACGAGCTTGCTGGCGTCTGGTACCTCACGCATGCGCAAACCGGTTCCTGCGTACGCCAACAGCGCCGACGCTGAGCGCCGACGCCCAGGATATGTCGTTGGAGTTGGGCCTTAACGTGTGCGGTAGTCAACGCAGATTACAATCCAGCGATTTCCATCCAAGGACTTCGGACGCGGACCTACAAGGTCAATGCGTACTAGATCAAACGGAGCTGTCGGGCTCTTCACAGGATGCCACAAGCCAGATGGAGTTGCAGTGGAACGTTTGTGGCGTTGACATTGCTTGCAACTGGCAACGTATTGTTCAATAGCCGAGCGCATTCTGGGCCAGTAAAATCTTTCTTGAGCACGCCCGGGCAAAGCGTCTTGGGAACTACGAGTAGGTATCGCTGGCCAATAGGCGAATAACTCTTTTGCCATAGGAGGCCATCAAGCACAAACGCTGCGCTGGCTTGGGAGGCGGCAAAGAGAGGCTGCAGACGGCTATTCATTTGCTGTTCTATTTTGAAAACATTCGTGTCGATGAACGCTGCCTCGAGGGTCGATGTGTAATTGAAGAAATCGTCGTTGTCAGATCCGGTCGTGGCCATTGGCATCCTAGAAAGACAATCTGCGTCTGCATGACGCCTCCCGCTTTTGTACACCACGGCAAAGTCATATTCCTGTAACCGTAGGGCACAGCGTGCAAGGCGACCACATGGGTCTTGAAGGTTCCGCAGCCAACAGAGTGAATGATGGTCCGTTTCGATAGTAAAGGACCTTCCGTACAAATATGAACGGAAACGCTGCACAGCGAAAACTACAGCCAGGCATTCCTGTTCGGTGACTGTTTAGTTTCGCTCCGGCTTGCTGAGGGTACGACTTGCGTACGCGATTGCATAAGCAGCTAGCAAAGCAGGTAGCAAAGTGCGGGTACGCTAGCGAGGCTTCGCAAGAAGACTTAAGAACCCCAAGTTTTGTTTATCACTACCAAGTTGTTGCTTAATTTATGCGAAATTTGGTAATGGTTTTGAGGCGGCATGTCAAGCGGGCAAGAGCCTGTTGCCGGAAATATAAGCCAACTGGTTAATAAAAACCAAGGAAAAATGGAGGCTTGATGTACCCCGCAGAGGAAGAAATCAAGCTTTGTCAGCTTAAGAACACCTTCATTAACAGAATAATGAAGTCTGAAGAGGTCCGGCGAAGTAGCAAGCTGTGTAAACTTTTTATTTCAGAATTGTTTTCTCACTGTACACAGTGCCTGCAGCTAATCTATGAAAACAATGATTGTGCCCATGCTGAGGAGCTATGCAAGATATCGTTAAGTTGCTGCACCCACTGATGAGCGACCTGGGCTGGAAATGTCAACTAAACAGTGGAGTGATGTATATGGCTATAGCATAAACCACTCTCAAGAAAGGTTTTTCGTCTGCGAATGGTGATTTCTTCCTTGTTTGTGCGTGGCCATTTAATAAGCGTACTCAACTGCAGTTGCGTTCTGAAGTCTGAACATTCTTGTGATCGCGGGTAAGAGTTAGTTTCAAACAGGAACACTCGATGCGCGTTCTTCCATTGAAAATTACAAACCAGCAAAATTATATGGCTTTACGAGCAGCCAATAAAAACTTTCGGCGCATATACGTTGCACTTTGAGGCAGACCGCAATATGAAGCGGGCTTACGTTTACCGGTCATGCAAAAGCAGGAAGCCATGACGGATAGCGCTCTGGCGTACAAAGTTTAAGGTCTCCAACTAAGTCGAAGATCCCAGGTTATCTAAATTTTACCTAATAAACACCTTCATATTTCCACCGTAACATTTGTCAGAATGTTATAGAAAGGTTGGTTACCTGTCGCGTCTTCACAGAGGTAGCTCACAGTGGGAAACATTTTTTTATTGGATAGTGCTTGCAGCGTATTTGCCAGAAGAGGGCAAATACGGGCTGGTTGGTACATTCTTAGGAATCGAGTAAAACAGCGCTAGGGAAGACGAAACATGTGAACTACAGACACATGCGTTGACTAGCAACCAACTGAGTTATTGTTACCTGTGAGTCATCAATATGAAGGAAAAATGGAAAAAAAGAAAAAAAAAGAAAAAATATAAAGGAAAAAAAGCCGTCTCCCCTAGCGCTGTATTACTCGATTCTTAAGGTATGAAAATGACATACGGACACGCGACATAGTGATTTAAGTGGTTATGCATTAGGCTACCGTGGCAGCTGAACAGCTTCGAATTGTTCGCAGCCGGGTGCCTTTTTCATTTGACAAACAACTTGATCCGAATGCAACATCACGGTAATGCGAGCACTCCAATCGAGTGGCCTTGAACCATCATCACATTAAGTTTTTCGGGGTTCACTCCAGTGTACATCCTTGCTGAGCAAGCGCTAAGTGCCTGCATGCTCACACTAGACATGACAGTATATACGAATTCGTATTACCAAATTGTATGAAGCTAAGCTCTTATATCCTTAAAATAAGTGGCTCCTACCACGCTGACGCCTCGCTCAAAGTGCAGCCAGGCGCAGCTTTTCGCGCCCGGCTCTCCTCGAACAGTGGCGTCGCGGCGGTGGCGACGGGAAGTAGGCGCCTCCCGCTGGTTACGGGGGACGCAGCAGGCCGCACCTAGTGCGCTTCCATTGAGTGGCCGTGCATCAACCATGATTGCTCGATGGAAGCGCAATGGGTTTCCATCGAGCGGCCGTGCTTCAACTCTCCCAACAGGTGGTCGAAATTTCCAGAGTCCTTCCCTACGGCGTCTTCCATAGCCTGAGTTTCTTTGAGACGTTAAGCCCCACAAACGAAACCAAACCAAACCTATTGGGTATACTCACGCACACTGAAGGCAGGGCGCCTTCTGCAAACACACATGCGAAAACCCACTTTTCCCTTCTCAGTAGCAATACGCCAACACGCGCGGGCACCAAGCCCCCCCCTCATCTTTTACTCTCATTCGGCAAACTACACACCACTTGGCAAGTCACTGACAATACATTACTCAGTGATCACTTTGTAATTCTTCTTACCTTTGGTCTTTCGAGTTCCAAAATACGTAACCTCTCTTCTCACACCAATTGCAACGACTTCCGACTCAACCTCAAATGGAACACTGATGACCAGCTTACTTACGCCGACTGGGTCCACGCTCTTCGAAACGCGGTGAAGAAAGTTAATAAAACCGAATATTCCACCGCCCCTATAGCTCACCGTGATCCGTTCCTTCTCAAGCTGTGGAAGAAACGAAAGCGAATACTTCGTTCCGCCCGCCATCAACCACAGAACGCACAATTCCAACTGGGCCTCAACTCTCTTCCACACATTATTATTGCACACTGCTCGTCTCTTGACATTACCCGCTAGGACCAAATATGCAGGGAGATTGACAGCTCATTACATGAAAAGCCAACATGGCATCTTCTTCGCTCTCGCCTAGGTCCACAACCTCCCCCTGCCCCCCCATTCGACAAAGCCTTAGCTCTGCATAGCACTCAGGAGGTCACCAAGCAACTGACTCTTATTTACGTACCTTCCCCCCTATACGACGCATACCCTAAGTACCCTGGAACTTCAAAATCCGAAATAGACGCCCCTTTCACCCTTCTAGAACTTGACGCCGCTCTTGCACAGAGCTAGACGAACACTTCCCCAAAGGAGGAAGACTTCTCAGAACATACAGACTTCTCAGAAACCTTCAATACTCTGCTAAACAATTTTCACTCGATACCATGTACAAACATTGGACTGAAGGAATCCTTCCTTCGGAGTGGAAATCTTCTTTGATCACTCTCATACCCAAACCAGGCAAACCCCCCTTACCTTTAACCTACGCCCTATATCGTTCCCTTCATGTGCGGGCGAAACTGTTGAACGTATGGCTCTCACAGGGTCCCTCGATTTTCTGATCACACAAACTTTTCCCTCCTTCCCTAATATGTTTCCGTTAACGTATATCTGCCCAAGACCTCTTTCTCATATTGCTGCACTTCTTTTTAATCCATCTTCCTCCCATATACATGCTCTTGTTACTGTCGATGTCCGCAGGGCTTTTGATTGCATCTACCATGACCATATTTTAGAGGCCATGGCCCAAATTGGCTGTGGCTCCAACCTCCACACGTATCTGCGTAACTTCCTCCATCAATGCAAAGACTCTTTTCGCCTAGGCTCTACTCCCACCCCTTCCACACCTTTCAATCGAACCTGGGGCACTCTGCAAGCAGCTGTTCTCTCTCCGACCCTTATATACCTTGGTATGTGCTCCCTCACACAGCAACTCGCGAGCATGCCCAACCTGCATTATATTTTTTAGGCGGACGACATCACTCTCTGTTGCACGTCAGGTTCGCCTGGAGAGATAGAGACCACACTTCAGCAAGGTCTCAACATTATTTCCGCCTTACTTTCAAAGGCCGGCCTTAGCCCCGCACCAGAGAAGTCGGAACTCCTCCTCCTCACCAACTCTAAATATCAGAGCACACAAAACAGTCACTTTGAACTCACAACCCATCTCCGCAGTCTCAAGCTGTCGCGTTTTAGGCATGCCACTTCATTCGCACAAAAACGTGCAGGCTCTCAACCAAGCTCTTTCTACTGTCACGAGGTCCCCATCTTGTTCGCCATGTAGTCAGACGGCTCTGCGGCCTCCATACGCTCAGGTCTGTCGTCTTGTTCAAGCCGTCGCACTCGATAAAATCCTTTATTATGTTCCATATCTCCCTCTAAGGCAAACCCAGAGAGACAAACTGAGATCTGCTCTACACACCCTCTACAAAGCGACTCTTTAACTCCCAGTTCAAACTTCCACACAACGTCTCTACGATACCGGCCAGCACCTTCACCGGCTTATTTCTCCCTTTGCGCTCCCTCCTTAATTTTCACCATTACCGTCAACTTGTTCGCCTGACTCTACACAGCAAGGCAGACGGATCCTTTCCGAGGCTCAAATCAATCCCATGCTATTGCACTTCAGGTTCCTGGGAACCCATACGCCCCCAACATTTGTATAGCATCAATTCCTCGTAATATGTCCCCAGTCCTTCACCTTGGACGCAGGCAAGCCCAGGCTGGCTGATACACGCCGCCCCTACGCAATCACACTCCAGCGTACACCGACGCCTCCATACTCGAATCCCTGGATGCTGCAGCCCAGATCAAACTGTTCTGCTTTAAAAGCTGCTCTAGAGAAAAATGAGCTGGACACGTGTACGCAAAATTTGACGAGATTGACCGATGCGATGGGATCTTCGTTGTGGGAGTGCGCAAATGTATTGCTCTTGTCTTAGTGGTGAATATAAAAACACAGGACAAGACTGGCTGCACAACGTCGAGTAAAAAGACGGCGGAGAATAGCTAAAAGCTAGTAAAACCGAAACTTGGGAAACGACTGGTGAAAAACATGTGAAACGCCTAGTACGGAAGGCCTTAAAGCTGAGTACATACTCCGACAGGGTGCCGGGACGGAGTAGGGGCACTGAACAGTGTTAAAGCACTTAGTAATGTCCTGAAAGCGAACGGTACAAGTAGGGGTGCTGGAACGCCGGGAAACCGACCTCGGAAACTGTGAGCCCGGTGAAAAATTCCCCATGTGCTCACGTAGGAAGCTCACGTAGGATGCAAGGCACTACCGCACGAGAGCGGACATAAGCGTGTAGCTACGTATGGGACTACAGGATTGTCCACCCTGTATGCTTTACCATCCTACATGCAATGTTGAGCGGACACCGGGGAAGAGTATCCATCAGTGTGTGCCAGAGACCAAATTCTGGCCATTTACCTAGTACTTAGATGTAGGGATGAACGCTAAGTGAAATCTACTTCTATAGTTCTTGATGTAGAGTCAGGGTGGAGGAACTGGGCTTGGGGAACGGGAAACCTCAAAAGCGGCTTCATGAAGGGAACCTGTCTCAGACGCAGGAAGCACGGCAAACGCCTTGTGGAGGAGGAATAATCTTGCCTACTTGCCCTTCCCCTATAACCTATCCCTTCTGATACATCCCAGTGGAGATACGTGGGGTTTTCCCGGGCCCACTTCCTAAGCTGTAGGTTGCTGAGTAGCACTCCCCCCGTACATTTAATAACTTCTGACAAAATCTTTTGTCCGCATGGAATTGTTCACTTATATCTACAATTCCTGAACTTTCTCTACCCGCGATACATTAGTGGTGCAGGAGGAGTCTGTCTTCGGACTCCATCTTGAGCATTGTCCTGTTTTGAACAGCTTCGATCATCATCATCATCATCATCATCATCATCATCATCATGAGCCTGATTATAAACACTGCAGGGCGAAGGCCTCTCCCATATTTCTCCACTTAACCCGGTTCTGTGCTAGCTGCATCCACTTGACCCCTGCGAACTTCTTAATCTCATCTGCCCACCTAACTTTCTGCCGCCCCCTGCTACGCTTTCTTCCCTTGGAATCCAGTTTGTTACCCTAAGCGACCATCGGTTATCCTCTCTTCGCACTACATGTGCTGCCCATGTCCATTTCGTCTTCCTAATTTCCACTAGAATATCGGTAACTTGAGTTATTTCTCTGACCCACTCAGCACGATTTCTATCTTTTAATGTTACCCCTACCATTTTTCGTTCCATAGCCCTCTGGGTTGTCCTCAACTTAAGTAGAACTCTCTTGGTTAGCCTCCACGTTTCAGCCCCATAGTTGAGTACAGGTAAGATGCAACTGTTGTATACTTTCCTCTTCAGGGATACCGGTAAGCTACTAGCCATAATCTGCAAGTGCTTGCCAAATGCGCTCCATCCCAACCTTATTCTTCTTGTTATTTTCTTTTCATGGTCCGGATCTGCGATTACTACCTGTTCTAAGTAGACATATTCGTCTACTACTTCTAGTATTTCGCTACCTAATGTAAACTGCTGTTCCTTCCCGAGGCTGTTGAACATTACCTAAGTCTCTGCATATTGATTTTCAAGCCTACCTTTCTACTTTTCCTGTCTAGGTCATCAATCATTATTTGCAGTTCATCCCCCGAGTTGCTTAGCGAGGCAATGTCATCAGCAAATTGCAGATTACTGAGGTATTCTCCATCTACCCTTATCTCTAACTGCTCCCATTCCAAGTCTCTGAATACTCCCTCTAAGCAAGCTGTGAATGGTACTGGGGAGATTGTATCTCCTTGCCTAACACCTTTCCTTATTGGAATTTTGTTACTTTCTTTATGCAGAACTATGGTTGCTGTGCAGCCATTATATATATAGTCCAGCACTTTCACGTATGGGTTGTCTACCCCCTGATTTCGCAATGCCTGCATCACCGCCGATGTTTCAACTGAGTCAAATGCTTTTTCGTAATCAATGAATGCTATGTATAAGGGCTGGTTATATTCCGAACATTTTTCTATCACCTGATTGATGGTATGGATATGATCGATAGTAGAGTACCGTTTCCGAAAACCTGCTTGATCCTTTGCTTGGTGGCAGTCTAAGGTTGTCCTGATTCTATTAGTGATTACCTAAGTAAATACCTTATACGTAACAGACAGTTAGCTGATTGGTCTGTAATTTTTAAGGTCCTTAGAGTCCCCTTTCTTGTGAATGAGGATAATGTTTGCATTCTTTCATGGTTCCGGTACCGTCGATGATACCAGGCACTGCGTATACAGGGTGGCCAGTTTTTCTAGCACGATTTCCCCCCTGTCCTTTAGCAAATCTGTAGTTATCTGATCCTCTCTAGCTGATTTCCCCCTTTTCATAGTTTCTAGAGCTTTCTTGACCTCGTCCTTCGTCACTGGTGGAGCGTCTGACTGTTTTTCCCTGCCGCCAATCTCGTTACGGTCCTGACTACTTTGGCTGCTGTAGAGATCAGTATAGAACTCCTCGGCTACTTTGACTATCTTGTCCATATTGGTGATGACGTTGCCCGCCTTGACCCTTATCGTATACATCTGGTTTTTGCATATGCCCAATTTCTTCTTTACCGCTTTAGGGCTTCCCCCGTTCTTTACAGCATGCTCAATTTTGTCCATGTTATACTTCCTTATATCAGCCACCTTGCGCTTATTGATTAGCTTTGATATCTCAGCCAATTCGATCTGGTCTGTTGGATTGGAAGCTTTCATATTCTGGCGTTTCTTAATCAAATCTTTCGTCTCCTTAGACAGCTTACCGGTATCCTCTCTAACTATCCTACCGCCTATTTCTACCTCGCACTCCGTAATGATATCTCTGAAATTATTGTTCATTGCTTCCAGGGTAATGCCACCATCCTCGGTTAGAGGCGAATATCTATTCTATAGCGAGATCCTGAATTCTGCCCTCCCCTCACCGCTAATTCGTTGATGGGTTTCTTTCTTACTACTCTGTTGCGTTCCTTCTTCAGATCTCGGCTATCAGGACCTCACCATCCTGTGGTCACTGCATCGCACTTTCTCGATTAGCTCTACATCTTGCAGAATGGCGGGGCTGAACACATTATGAAGTCGTTTTCATTTTTAGTCTCCTCGTTAGGACTTCTCCATGTCCATTTCCGGTTCTTGCGTTTGCTGAAGAAGGTATTCATGATTCGTAAGTTATTGCGCTCTGTAAACTCAACTAGTAACTCCCCCCTGCTATTCCTAGAACCAATGCCATAGTCACCTACTGCCCGTTCTCCTGCCTGCTTTTTCCCTACCTTGACATTGAAGTCGCCCATTAGTACAGTATACTGCGTCTTTAATTTTCGCATTGCCGATTCTACATCTTCGTAGAAGCTTTCAACTGTCTGGTCATCATAACTACATGTAGGTGCATAACTACATGTATGGCATTCAGGAGGCCTGTACAACCTTCAGTTTATACCGCTTATTAAGCCTAATTACGAAGACTGCCACCCTCTCATTAATACTATAGAATTCATCTATATTACCCGCTATATACTTATTGACAAGGAAACCTACTCCTAGTTGTCGCCTTTCTGGTAAGCCTCGAAAACATAGTACATGCCCATCCTTCAGTACAGTATATGCCTCATGCAGCCTCCTGACCTCCCTAAGCCCTATGACATCCCATTTCATACCTTCTAGTTCCTCTAACAGTACTGCTAAGCTAGCTTCACCAGCTAGGGGTCTAACATTAAACGTTGCCAGAGTCAGATTCCAATGGCGGCCTGTCCAGCGGAGCCAGGTGTTCTTAGCACCGGCTGCTGCGTCACAGGTCTTACCGCCGCCGTGGTCAGTTCCGCAACCGCTGGTGACTGAGGGCTGGGGTTTTATGGAGCTTATCATGACAGGTCATGGCCAATTACTGCACCAGGGTGGCCAACTGCTGTTCTGGTGAGGGAGTGCGTTGCCGGAGGTGTTTACCGTCATCAGTTCGCACCCCAAACCTGTTTATGCGATTCCATCGACACGCGGATTTTTTTTTCTTTTTAAAGAAAACGGTTACAAAGGCTGAATCGGCGATGGTTACTCACGCAGTACACCGTCCGATCGGTGTGATGAGGTGACCGCCAGCAGTACGAATTTGCGGTCCCAGCCATTCAGCTTTTACCTTGCAGAGCCGATCTGCGAAATTCTTGCTTATTATTGAGAGGTGTGCCCCGGTGTCTAACAAAGCGGACGCTTGGTGTCCGTTGACGAGAGTGGGAAGGTCGGCGCTAACAACGAGATCGGCTTGAGGTGGATTCAGAGTTTCAGGTTCATGCGGCGGCAGCGGCATCGTAGTCACAGCATCGGGCTGAGTCGTCACGGGAGGGTCTTCGGGATATCGATTCTTTTCATCAGCAACCTGCCCCCTGAGGTCGCCGATTTCAGTTTCCCCGGCGGGGGCTTGGCGACCGGCCCCTCGGCGCATCAATAAAATCACTTCGCCTGGGTGATGAGTAGCGCACGGGAGAAGACTGTGTATGGTTGCTCGAAGAGGTTACACGGGTTGCTAGGTATTCTGCGATTTCTGGAGGGCTTTCGCCGACTCGGGGACGCGGAGAATCACGAAAAAAAAAAAACACCGAAGACCGAGCTCACGGTATGGACGACAATACAAGTGGCCAGGTTCTCCGCAGTGGTAGCACATCGGCAGTTGGCGAGGAGTGTGCCAGACGTCTGCCTTCCAAACCGGTGGCTGCATGACGGAGCACTGCTGGGGAGGCGGCTGGTGGGAAGGCTGGTAGAATAGTGGCTGAGGAGCGGGCGGCTGCATGATGGGGCTCTGCTGGAATGGCGGCTCTTAGGAAGGTTGGTGGAATGGTGGCTGCAGAGCCGGCGGCGGCTGTGATTCAAAAGCAGCTGTTGCGCATGAGGCACAGCAGGCCGACGAAGAGCCGCTGTGTAGTTCATAGAACGTGGCTCCAACAGCGACTCAGGCGGCGAGAATCTTTGACGCAATTCTTCACGCACGGCTTCGGTGACAGCAGCTGCACTCGAATTAGGCGATCCTTTAGGAGCTCCTCGCGAACTACCTCGCGGATCAGTTCACGCAGAGAGTGATGTTAAGTTGACCCGTACAATGTGGCCACAGGCAGACTCAGTGCACCGGTATCGGTGCTGCAGGGCTCGCTCAATGAGGGTAGCTTCATTGATGAAGTCCGCCACTGTTTGAGGTGGACTGCGAACCAGATCAGTGCAGAGGGCTTCTTTTACGCCCTGCATCAGTAAGCGCAACTTCACTGATTCCGTGATGTCGGGATCAGCCCGCCGGCAAAGATGGGTCACGTCTTTAGCGAACATGGCCACGCTCTCGTTAGGCAGTTGCACACGAGCTTTTAGGAGGCGGCGTGCGCCATCACGGCGGTCGTGGCTGGCAAATGTATCTCGCAGCTGCTGACGAAAGGAATCCCAGCTTTGAAGACGGGCTTCCCTATTCTCATACCACGTTTTAGCACAGTTCTCATGTGCGAAATAGACATTGTGCAGCTTCTGAGCAGGGCTCTACTGATTGAATTGCGCCACTCGCTCGAACTGGTCGATCCAGTCGTCGACATCTTCCCCAGTACCGCCATAGAAACTGGGGGGGGGGGGGGGCACGCGAGGCTGCTGGAGCAGCATGTGCTGTTAACTTTCCTTAGCCATTGCTGAAATCTCGAACTGCTGGTCGGATGGCGCTGGTTCAGGTAGAGGAGCAAATTGTGGCGCCAGACCCCGGAGGCGACGGCTGCAGAGATGAACACGAGCGGAAGCCGGTCGGGACTCGATGATCGGATGCAAGAGGCCCGAGACATGGAGTTCAAGGCCGCACCTCCACCAGTGTCACGTAGCCGTTCGAGCTCGTAACTAGAAGGTTTAATAGGGGGTTAATCAAGAAGGCACCGGGAAGCAGGCCCAGAGCATCCAGAGATGGTAAGCGCCAAAACGTCAGCCTCTTCTAATCGAACGACACGGGGCGACTTCAAGTCAGCGCACGAGACTCGCGATGAGCAGCCGCCTAGCGGCTGCTGTTGCACACGCTACAATATTAACAATGGATATTTACTAACTCGCCGAATAAGGTATCTTGTTATGGCCAAACGCTACTCAATCTATTATGGATGCTGCAGAGCAGCCTCCATCTTTCGACCTCCTGGAAATCTAACTTTCACTGATATCGCACAGCACACGGTCGCCTAGCTTTCCGTCTCCATCGAAAAGCGGCCTTGCGACAGTGATCTCAGTAGAAGGAAATGAGAACTCAGACGTTTCATGATAGAGCGCATAGATGTTACACTGTAAAAATGTTGCAAGGTCCTTTCTTAGTTTCTGCTAGTCATAATCTGGGAGTGCTTTCCAAATGCGCTTCATCCCAGTCTTATTCTCTTTGCTATTTCCCTTTCATGGCACGGATCTGCGGTTACTACCTGTCCTAAATAGATATATTCGCCTACTACTTCCAGTGCTTCGCTATCTAATGTAAACTGCTGTTCCTTTCCTAGGCTATTGAACATAACCTTAGTTTTCTGCATATTGATTTTCAAGCCTACTTTTTTACTTTCCCTGTCTAGGTAATCAATCATTCTTTGCAGTTCGTCCCCTGAGTTACTTAGCAAGGCAATGCCATCAGCAAATTGCAGATTACGGATGTATTCTCGATCTACCCTTATCTCTAATTGCTCCCTTTCCAAGTCTCTGAATACTTCTTTATAGCAAGCTGTGAATGGTACTGGGAGATCGTGTCTCCTTGCCTAATACCTTTCTTTATAGAAATTTTGTTACTTTCTTTATGCAGAACCATAGTTGCTGTGCACCCTCTCTATATATCTACCAGCACTTTCACGTACGGCTCGTCTACACCTTGATTTCGCAATGCCTGTATGACCGCCGAGGCTTCTACAGAGTCAAATGCTTTTTCGTAATCAAAGAATGCTATGTATAAGGGCTGGTTATGTACCAGGCATTTTTCTATCACCTGATTGATGGTATGGATATGATCGATGTATCCTTTCCGAAAACCTGCTTGATGTTTTGCTTGGTCGCAGTCTAAAGTTGCCCTGATTTTATGAGCGATTACTTTGGTAAATACCTGATACGTAACACACAATAAGCTAATTGGTCTGTAATTTTTCAAGTCCTTAGCGTCCCCTTTCTTATGAATTAAGATAATGTTTGCGTTATTCCATGGTTCCGGGATCGTCGATAATACCAGACATTTCGTATACAGGGTGGCCAGTTTTTCCTGCACGATATCCCCCCCCCCCCCCCCCCTCCCCAAGCCCGCCAACAAATCAATAGTTATCTGAACCACTCCAGCTGCTTTGCGCCTTTTTATAGTTTCTAATGCTTTCTTAACTTCGTCCTTCGTCACTGGCGGAACGTCTGACTGCCCTGGATACTTACTGGTTAGTTTCCTAGGTCTTTTCCTGCTAGTTTAGTCAACGCTTTTTAAATATAGTCATTTAAATAATTTAACTACCCATTTGTTACTGCCTAATTTCCTCAAGCGCGCATCGTATAATATTTATCCTGAGCTTCCCGTTCTTCGAAGCATGCCTGTACTGCCTGGTTTGTGAATTTTTCTTGAGCACCTGGTGCTAATCGTCCAAAAACTCTCTGACTTATTTCTAGTCACGACTGCACCTCTGAGTTAGCCGTCAACAACCGACGCAACCTAGCGAGTGATGCCTCACTTGAAATGAGTATGATTCCATGGTTGGTCTCCGCTCATGCAATACTATACCGATAGAAATAAATTTCGCTGCAGGCAACCAAACAGCGACAAATGCAATATAATCGCATTTTATTCGGTCCTTGATGTACAGGTGCAGACATAAGTAAATGGAGCACGCTTTTCCAGCTCAAATTACAATACCGCCTTCTGTATTGGAGATAAGAAAACATTATTTGTCTAATGGATGCGTCTTGGGGCCTTCAATTATGCAACGCATGAAGACTTTTAGAAACAAATAGCGCGCTAAGTTTACTTTTGTCCGCACTGGTATGTACCATCCAATGGAATCATTGTGCGGATTTGGTTTTGCACTAGCGCGTATTGCTACTGGTCGAACGGGGCGTTATTTCTGGCACTGATGAGATCGAGCTCTACTGGCCCTAACGAGCTCTAGCATGGAACGCAAAGCCTTCCTGGGGCCGTCTTTTGAGTTAGCGCCGTTGGCAGGATTCTCGTTTTTACCGCCTTCGCTCTCATTCGATTACCGGAACCGGAAGTGGCGGCCCGTGAAGAGACATGCTGTTGCGGTGTTTTCACCATTCAATCCACTCGAAGCTGCGGCAAAAATAACACTTGTGGAAACTATGCAAACTTGGAATACGAGTCCTGGAGCCGAATTACGGACTCCGCTCACAAGTTTGTGAGCGTGACGTCAAAATTACGAAGCTGTGACGCAGCCTTGAGACGTCAATCGTGACGAGTATGCGAAATCGTCCAATTACCAGCGACTTTTAGCGTGGCTCCGCCCTAGTAGTCCCGAATCCTCGGCAAACGTTGATGCCACAGTGTGGCACAAGACTGAGCAGGGACCGTCTCCTAACTTTTTCTAACACGACGCAACTAATACGCAATAAATAAAACAAACAAAGGTTTATTTTGGCAAGATACTATTTTTAGTATTGATTAACATTGAGCTCAAGTTGAAGAGTTCTTAGTTTTGTAGTCATACTTACTATTAGGTAACTTTTGTTGCCGCGAGGGTGCGCGGGCGGCGTCATGGCGTGCACATGGCGGCCTGCAAGCAAACAGCTGATTCCCCGAGAAGGTGCTGCTTTTTTTAGCGTCGTCGGTAATCGAAGTGCCGTGCAAGTGCCGTGAGCATGCTGAAAATCTAATAGAATGCAGTCGAAATTCAGGGCCTGCAGCGATAAAATTTCGTGGAGCGCTTGACACGGAAATGGACAAAGACAACTTGCGAAGGTGTTTTCGGTCGGCGCCTACTAGTATCGATGAGAAAAGTGCTGAAAGTGCAACGTGCAGGCTCCGTGGTTCTATTTGTTTCTCTTTAGGAAATACAAAACGACTGTGAAGCATGTAGTGTAGGCCAAAATGAAGCTCTGTCCTTGCATGATCATCTGTTTGTATGTAGCTGGATAGTTTAGGTAAGAACATGATGATGGGAATGCTTCCACCCCTGCCGGGACTGAACCCGAAGCCTTCATTCACTGCAGTGCCATCGTGACAGGGCTTTCGATGTAGCGTTCATTGTAGTGTGCTCTGTGTTTTGTTTCTTTGTTCTCCATGACTATGTTGCTTTGTTTTTGAGCGATACCTTCTGCCCACACACCGTTTGCTTGATTCATATGGGATATTTTTTTGCCCCAGTTTGTATACCTATGGGATTTTTTACTTATGCTACAATCACTGTGAGCCCTAAAACTCGCAATATTATGCATTCAATTTGTCAGCTTTACACTGTTTAGCATTAGGCAAATGCTTTCTATGCGTCCTAACAGTATATGCAGGCCTGTAGTCCTGGAAGGTTCACTAATGGTGACTACCTTATGAAAGCATTGTACATAGCACTACTTGTGTCATGTTTCTGCACTGTTAACTGCCATACTTTGTTTACTGCTTCTGAAATGTGCCAAACCTATGACAACTACTATGCAAGCCTGTAATCATTAAGCAACTAATCTTTTGTGTTTTGCCTCTGGGTCGCAGTTTTATGCACAATACTTTCATTTCTTGCTTCTGAAGTATATCAGACCTGCGATAAGTACTGTGCCAGGAGAAAGCATCATGCCAAGATCCCACGTAGGGAGGTTCATGGCCAAAATCATGTTGGCATCTCATATCTGAAACAGGGACATCACAAGACTACTCGTAGACGACCGATGTGCCGTCGACAAACCCGACGACGCCGGGTATGCTGCCGTGACGAAGGAAGCCTTTCTTCTCCGCCGCCCTAGCTGCACGCCGCCGCAAACGCTTTCGAACTGTCGGCTGCGCGAAGCCGATGTTCGCCTCGTTGCCAGTAGCGGCTTGGAAGCCACTAGCAGTTCGGAAAAAGCGCAGTGCACACATTATCTGCCGCCGCACACACAGCGCACTCGGCCGCACACACCTATCTCAGTTCATCGCGTCGCACAGTCACTGTACTATATCCTTCTC
>JAJIZL010035861.1:0-12347 GCA_023969395.1 Amblyomma maculatum | reverse complement strand
CTCGCGTCGCTCACAACCCCCGCTCACAATTGGCCCGTAGCCAACGTCATCACTTCAAGTGTGTTCATGACGTAAACAGCAGACGTCGATGATGTAAAGGACGGCCACTCACGCCGTGTTGCCGCTGGTCAATAGGAAGATTGTGAGTGTGATTGTGAGTGTGAACCGTCTGTAATACGGCCCCTGGGCATATCAGTGCCCGGACACTGAAAATCATCGCTTTCTTTCTTGGCTTCTGCGTGGCTTGATGCTGCCCTGGAATAAACATGGCAGCCGGGATATTTTCTTGCTTCTTGCCGTGAAGCGCTGTCAAACCTTCGCAACTGTTATCTCCTGAACACAATGGCAGACAAGTGCCCCTCTGATGTAAGCCCCTTATCTGCTTTCGATGGTGATAAGACAGCGATACTTGAAATGCGTGAACGTGGCCTGTGTGCGCATTGATATCCCACATTTCTCACAAACATCGACTGCATAGAAAAGGTGGGCGAACCTACAATTGTTTTGGCTTCGTTAGTTTTTTATATATACTTTTTGCGGTGGAGGAACCGAATTCGCCCCCTTAAATGCTATAGTCAGAACACGTGCCCTGATAGCTCGCTCGCACTACTGGGGCCCACGGCTCATTGGCATTCATACGAAGGAAAACTACAGGGACCTGTGTAAAGCAGAACATTTTTCCCACCGTGCGACATTGCCACTGCTCCGGCTCACGTCTTCTAGAGTACGGGCAGGAGTACCAGCGCCTATTTGTCGTCAGAACTTTTCGTCTATACTTGGCTGTGATCGTAAGCTAATACAGTCTCTTATATTAACACTCCTACAAAACAAGAGCGAAGTGAAAGTATCGCCATTGACCGGATACGACGGTAATGTTGTTTCTCTTTGTGCATCGCTGCCAGACGCGTGCCCTTTTCCGAAGCTACGAATTTAGGCAATAATTGCTTTATCCTCACTTTTTGCCTCTTTTTGTTCCGGATAATTCAGGGCTGGAAGCAGTCCCGAGCGTTTTGGCGTAGCCTAGTTTTTATAACGCTTCCCAGAAAGTAAAATAACTTCTTTAAATAACAAATGTTCGTCCAGTACTCGAATACGCTTGCGCGGTATGGGACAGTCAATGCTGTAATCTTATAGAAAAGCTTCTACGCTTTCAGAACCGCTATGCAAAATTTCTTTCTCGTAATTGTAACTTCCGTTGCAGTATTACATTAGTTAAATAGAAACTCGATCCGATTGGAAAATCAGAACTTTTTTTCCGAATTTTGCTTCGGTCTCCCATGAATAAACAATAACTAGTACAGTTTTTCCTCCACCTTCCCCCCCCCCCCCCCCCACCATTTTCCCCCGACTTCATCTCTAAACGATGTAATCACGAGCTGAAATTTCTTGAAATGCGCTGTCGATGAGTACCGCAATTCATTTTCTCCGCATGCTTCCGCACACTGGAATATGCTTCCCAAGAGCATCGTTGATTGTTAATAAGACGTGTTCAGAGCTTCAGGCTTTATTTTCACACAGTCTGCCATAGACGCATATCATCCCGTTTACTTCCTTTCTTTTCGCTGGCATTGCTGTTCATGTGATAGTGTACTGTTTCCGCTTACTGTGTTTCGAAGTTTGCACCGCGGCGCCATGAAGACAGTTTCCCGTCGAGATGACTTATCTGTTTTACGTATTTTGGTATTTTCTTGCTTTTACCAACTGTGCTTAGCTGTTTTAAGTTTCTGTCACATGTTCATTTAAGACATATGTTTTCCTCCAAATGTCCCCTCTGCAATAATGCCCTTGAGCTTTTGCGGGTGCTTGAATAAAATAAATAAACAATTAGGCTCAGGGGGCAGTTATAAATAGCATTTTGGAGCAGTTTTGGAGCATTCAAACCGTTTTGGGGCATTGAAATCATGTGTTAGAGCTCGTTTCTGGGTTGATAATTTCAGTTTTTATCCCTGACACATAAAATCCTTCTTTGTATTCCGTTTTATGCAGCGTCCAATGCTTTTGCAGAGTATGGAAGCCCTTCTGACAAGATAATGCAAATGGCCAAAACAGTATTGAAAATAACACAAGGCGACTTAAGCAACCATTTGGAACAGACGTACAGACGAAACACTTGCTTATCCACCTGACAAACGACTACCAAGTTTGACCTAAGTTTTTGCTTATTTTGACTTGATAGGGTCAATAGTGGAGTCTACGGTTTCGATGCGCTCAAGCAGCATCACTGCTTTGGGCGTTCACATCAATGGCTACATTTCCGCTACCTTTTGCATGTTCTTTGAATAATATACCTTGCGCTGATTAATTCCCGAACACTGGCCAGAAGTTCCTTGAGGGATAGATGGCACTAAAGCATAGTCTTTTCCTCCTTCAGCTTCTTTACTAAATTGCCACCTGCCAGTAACTCATTTTTTTGCTTAAACAGTGCTGCAGTTTCAGGTTTAACTAGCTGGCCATAATCCCTGTTTGGCCTTGCAACACCACTGGAAAGTTTTCTAGTTTTTGACATCTACGGCACCCTACAACGTGCTTCATGCATGCTTTTTTCTGACAGGGCTGACACGTTAGTCATTGACAAAGAGGGTCGATGGTAAAATACCTGCTTGATTTTAAAGTAACGGCGTTAGAATAGCTTGTGCACTTGTTACCGTACAACAAGTTTCCTAACGATTCCTACCATGTTAGCGTGGTAGTTAGCGCTACTTGCTTTACTTGCTGCTCTAGCTTCTTTCTCCATTGGTGATTGAAAAGCCTGGGAGGATGTGCTATGTCACATGCACAATGCATTTTTTTACAGCAGCCTCCGATCACCTGTGGGTCCTATTAAATCTGATTGCGAAAATGTTTCAGATTATGCTTCACACTTCCCTAGATTACGTAAATTTTGTTAGCATTGAGCCAAGTGCAAGAAGTGTTATACCTGTGCCACTGGTGCGCTGCTATCGTTCCTGAGTTGAGCTAAATGCGATCCTAAAACTCGCGGTAACTGGCTAGGAGCAGTTTTGCAGAAATATTGAGTCTTGGAGCAGGGTGGGGCAGGGAAAGTAGTTTGGAACAGAATGGAGCAATTGGAGCATCCCTTCCACTTCTGATAATCTCATTATTGCTGCCGGCTGCTTAGCCTACCGCTATTTTTCCAGTCATACCCTACATCGCTTGTGCCCATTTCTATTGCGATGATGCCTGAAGTCCTTTGTTGCCCTACTGAGCCATTGCTCGTAAACTCTCCCCAAACGATGCTTTTCAAACTTCTCTTTTGCTATTTTAAGTCGTGCGCGCTATGAAGGTCCATAACCACGGATACATTTACTTCACATTTTGCCTCAATTGCCCCAGCTCTAATCACTACGCCAGGTTATATCTTAAAATGTCATTTCCTCTACTTTAGTTACTAAAATCGTGTTTCCCGACTCCCTGTCAAAGCAATTGATAATAGTCCGAAGTATGCTCAGATCACTTCTTTTCGCTATCTTCCATCACCCGTCATCTACCAGGAAATGGAATGGTGCTCTCGTACCAGCCGCGTTAAAGTCTTTGGACTGCAAAACAGTTAAGCGATGAAGTACCTGAACGGCAGTGAAGAACTGATCCGGTTTCTGTTCCCCAACGAGGAGACGTTTACTCTAGAACCAGCCTGAAATTCGCAAAAACACCGATACTTGGTGCTGGAGGGATCCCTGCTGTATGATTGAAAAGAAAAAAGAAAGAATCTACCCAAGAATATCATAATGTCCGGTCGTAATTTTGGCTTTGAGGAGACAAAAAAACATGTTAACATCAACGCTGAAACACACCTGCAGCTAACTTAGAAGGGCGACGAAATTCCGTACGTTCAAGAGTACGTAGGATACATGAACCGGTGGCTACAGCAAGACTGGGCGAGTCCTTACGGCTCCAACAAGATCATCGAGTAGTTTGAAAGGAACCTCATTATCTAAAAAGAGAAAATGCTGGCCGTCAAATTTCTCCGATCTTAATTTGTTGCACTTAAATGTTAGGAAAACCATAAGGAGAAAAGCTTGCTCTTTCAATCACAACTTTAGCAAAATTACTGAACTGTGAGCCGGAGAAAGCCTGGAATAAACTATACAGGAAGACAATATGGTTGTCTGGGAGACATCCCAGACGCATCTGGAAACCTGTAATTGAGGAATACTGTGTCATTCTGAAACTGAAATATTTGCCTTTTTTCTGACATGAATCTGTTAAAAAAAAATAACGCAACATATTTCGCTTGCGTGTTATGATGTTATGGTTGTTTTTGCATTTTAAGTATGTTTCGGTCACGCTGGGTATGTATGACCTAAAGTGGAATTTAAAGAGAGAATTGGAACGCATGTGCATACCTAATTAGTGTTTGAACGAACTATGCTCAATCGGCCGTCAATTATTTCATATTGCAGGTCATTTCTGATTAAATAATTTCGTTAGTCCAATTTCTAGTACACTGTTCCGAGCTTTGATATCCTTTCTTTACTGGATACATAATTTCCTATACCCTTTTCCTGACCTAAATATTTCGCGTTGTGTGCGTAGCCTCAGAGAGGGTAGATTGTTATCTTCTGTGGCAATTTTCATCCGCATTTCCGCAGAGGTGCCATCAATTCCTAATAGCGGGCTTGAGACAACCGTGTTCGTTACCCCTGAATTTTCTTCCCATATTACACAGTATGCGGTAATAACATTTGCAGAATTCTAATAATAGTGCACTGTTGTAGTGTGTAGCAGAGCTAGTCAAGGTCTATATGAAGCCTTTTTCTTAATATGGAAACCTCTGCGTTGTGAAACTCAGGTACAACATTTTGTTTCATATGTCTTGCCGAAGCTTTATGCCTCTGAATCAGTGTAAATTACATTAGCAGAGTAATAAATGAAACATGCCGGCTGGTTTTGTATTCGACGTCACTTTGATCGGCATGCACACGATGAAAGTAACGTGGCACAAGGCATAAGCCATTACAAGAAAATAGTGGGGAAATTTGAACGACTTTGGAAACAGCGAGACACACATTTAATGTACAAGTATAGAAAATGAGGCATGTTCGGGAGTTAAGGACGGCTGAATTTTCAGCACTGATGCGTAGCTTGCTATGAGTAACTAGCGTTCCGAACCTCTTGATGATGCCACGATCTCTTCTTCTCTCCAAGGTGCCACCACGGGCCTATTACCGATTAGAAGGCAACTATACAAACTGACAATTTCAGAGAATCGCTCAAGATCTTTCACAGTGAGACATTTTATTATCAGTGCTTAAGTATCGCATATTTATGCCTCCGTTACGACAGAAAAGAGTCCCTGATGAACACAGGCTGCCTTGCAAAAATTTCCTGTAAAGGTGTATATGCTGCAAAAGTGTGTGAAATAACTTTATATGAGAAAAACGCTTCTTATTCCGCATGGTGACAAAATAGTTTCCAAAACGATCACTCATCAGACATGTGTTCATGCCTAGAATGCTCGAAAGGGGTAGCTGACGCAAAATTTATCCATTTCAGGATATCACTGCTAAGAAAGTATCGAAAATGTCAAGTCGGAGGCCATACCGCCAAGTCATCGATGGTGTGCCCAGGTGCCCTTGGCTGGACCCTGAAATCTTCAGGAAAAACTACTCCTTCCGTGCCGCAAACGACGACGTAGTGCAAAGTACGTACCCCAAGAGTGGCACCAACTGGATGATGTACATCACGCAACTCATCCTCAAAAGTGGTGAGCCGATTGACTACAAAGAATTCACTCGCAACATCCGCTCAATTGAATACACGGACTGCGACGACTGGAAGGCGATTCTCCCCGTAAGATTGTTCTGCACACATTTGCCATTGCGCAAAGAGACGATGAACGAGAAGGCCAAATACGTCTACGTGGCCCGCAACCCTTGGGACGTGTGCGCCTCAATGTACCGGATGTTGTCTGATGTCAGCATCTACCGCTTTCAGGACGGCAAGTTCGAAGACTTATTTCAGGCGTTCATTGAAAGTGATCTGGGCTATGGAGACTACTTCGACCACGTGTCTTCAGGGTACGGGTTGAAAGATGAGCCGAACGTGTTCTTTGTGACCTACGAAGAACTCAAGCTGGATACCCGAAGAACGGTGCTGAGGCTGGCTCACTTTTTGGGCGAGAAATATGGACGGGCTTTAGATGATAACGAACAGATTCTAGAGAACGTATTAGAAAATTGCAAAGCAGAAAATATGAAGAAGAGAGTTGTTTTCGAGTTCTCTGGGAACGACACTCCAGACTGGAATGATGTCATGACCAGACACAAGGTTACCAGCAAGCATGGTTATGAGGGAGACAAAAACAAGTTTGCCATCGTAAAAGAAGCCAGGATAGGGAGCTGGAAGGATTATTTCACACCTGAAATGCTGGTTCGCCTTGAAAAGAAGATACAAGAAATAGGGGTTAAGGCGTCGTTTATGAAGCTGTGGGAAGACATCCACGAAGAGGCGATCATGATGTCTCGCATTTCGGCGTAGAAGCAAGAGCCTATCGTTCCGCAGTAACAAATTGTATACTTCATTGTAACAATGACAAATAAAGTTACTTAAAACGGTTGGTTGGCTTTACTTTGAGTTGGTATCACTTACCTGACATGGTTGATGTAACATTTTAATTGCTCAGTGCGTACTATTTGCGTGTGCACTTCCGTAATACTTCACCAAATGTGGAGTGATTTCAGAGCGAGGTCTCTTTCCAGCAGGTTGCGCGAAGGTCAATACGTGAGGCAATTTGACCTTAAAGTTCGCACAAATAGACTTTCAGTTGAGTTTAAAAATAAAAAGGCCGCTTCACAGTGCTTTGACCGATTACCCCAACGACCTTGACTGGAAGCTTAGGAACAAACACAACTAACGGAACAGTGCTCTCGCTCTGTATTTAAGTTCGTAAGAGTTAAACCTTCATAATTTTATTTTATTCATCTCTCCGCTAAGCACTCTGGGAATCTTTAAGAGGCTCCGCAGCGCTGGTTTTCTAACCAACACTGAAGCGCTGCGGTAGACCAGTGGTATGGGCGCTCGACTGCTGAACCGAGGGAGAGGGGATCGAAACTCGGCAGCTGCGGCCGGTTATCGATGAAGGATAAAAACAAGACGCGTGTGTATTCTGCGATGCCAGTGCACGATGAACCCCAATTGGCGAAATTATCCGCAGCCCTCCACTTAGGCGTGCTTCACGGCCTGAGTCGCTTTTGGACGTTAAACCGCGTAAACGAAGGTAAACAACAACTGCCAAGAATACATCAAGAATACACTTTAATGAATACTTCTCAGGGACTCGGAGGGCAACACCACATAATTACCATCTTTAATACCAATCCCCTTCTTTTATTTTAAGGTGCAGTAATTCTGGCCTTGCATAAGAGACCTATTTATAGCTCATTGAATCGAGCCTGTGAGTGTGAGAGAATAAAATACGTTTCTTTTGTCCATTACAATTACAAATTTCCGCGACACTCCCCACCCACCCGCCTCATAAATCTCGAGAGCTAGGAGCTCTTGAGCTCTGGCGGCGTCTTGGGGTAGTATAATTTTCGAGCTCTAGGTTGAATTTTTGACATGTACATCCTATAAATCTAGCTACGCCATTTTGAAGTGACTAGCGATGAAGCGTTGTCTTGTGAGATATGTACTCAAAATTTAGCGCCGGCGACGCATGCAGTTTATCGAAATCAGTTAATGATAGCTGCATTACAGTTTTTGTCCACTGCTGCATTTCAAAAGCTTATTTTTGATGAGTGTCTTTTTTTGTAGCGGGAAGCCTGTAATGGAGGGGTCTGAAATTCAGAACACTGTGAGAAGGGCACTGAGAAACTTTTTTTCGGCTGGCCATAAGCAGAAAAATAACAAAAAAAAAAGCGTGGAGAGGGGAGGAAGCTCACAAGGTCGAATGTTGCACTTGTTTGTGTATATGTGTGCGTGTGTGCACAAGGCGGATGTAAAATGGTGGCGAAGGCTAGGCCCAAAAACGGTCCAGCGCGACAGCAGCACAGCCACTTTGGGAGGGCCGAAACACTTAGATAATGAACTTCAAAAGCACAAATAAAAACGCTATAAAACAACGTAAAGAAATAAATATTTTATTGCCACTTTCTATAAAATAGGTAAACTATTTCAGCAAAACATTACGCCGCATTTTTAATTTTTTGCAATGTTCTTGTTACGCCACTTGTTGATGAGTGTGCGGTGCATTTGCAGCTTGACTTTGCAGGCCTTGTTTCGGCACCCGGCCACAGTGGCCGCGGGAGCTCACGAAGTGGTTTCTTATCGCCAGCTGTCTGCAATAGCGCGCCTGGTAAAGCTTATAAATATAGCTCGCCGGTCTCGAAATGCCTTTTGCGAAGTTTTCGTCGTCCTTGCGCGTCGCTTCTCTGTCACCGTTTTGTAAAATTTGCACCCCGCCGCACCGCTGCGGCAATTTTTTCGGTTTTGTCGTTTCCTTCGACGTGCGGCCAGTGCGAAGTCTTTTTCCGTCTTTGCACTCTTCGCGCTGTTCTTTTGAAGCGCTAAGCGCTTTATTTCAAGATGAGCTTGCGGCGTGTGAAGAAACGATGCGCCGTGGCACATTGCGACAGCATGGACTGTACTGTCGGTGTCAAGCTACACCGCTTCCCGCTGGACTTTCACAGGTGAGCTCTTAATTGTCAGTGTCGTCTCCTCCGAATGCTTTCGTTGGGCTGTTCGCTTCTGTTTCTGTAACCAGTTCGTGCGCACGTGGCTTCATGTTTTCGGGATATTTATGTACTACACTACAGGGCACACACTTTAAGTGCTTTGCTGTGCGAAAGATGCCCACCATTTGTCTGATTTATGGTGAGTTTCATGCAGCCGGCTCTCACCAGCGTTAACTTGATACCGGGCTCTCAGGAGCTACCACGCGCATGCCACTGACCGGAAGGCCAATTTAAAACCAATTGTGCTGCCTGACAAGTCTGAGCACAACACTGTTTAGTTTTCCAACACCGCGAAGCCAATTTGACCCTCGCAACTGCTAGTATCGAAATTCAGCCACGTGTATATGCGCGGCCTTGAGGGTGCTTTAACTGAATTAACTCAGCAGGAGTTACTGCCTGTCTTGTTATTGCTATTCTGCATATGCATGACTGTTAGGGTAACTTTAAACGCACTTCATTCTCGTCAATCTTAACCATAGAAAAGTATAGCTACCAGCATGACATGAGGACGAGTGTACGTAACCGCACTCTTGGGCGCCGAGAGCTTGGGGCGACCATTTACTACCATAGTTCAGATATAAAGGAAGTATATTGTACTGCACTTAGCATTGACAGGAATAATGACGCATTGGCGTTTGGAGTATGCAGTAAAGCTTACGGCGCAATTGGGAATAACGTGCACGTTGCATCACGTCCAGGTGCCGAGCGTGGGTGCAGTTCTGCCACAACGTCAGCCTGGAGAAGACTACACCATGGTAGCTGCGAGACTTGCGGGTTTGTTCCAAGCACTTCGAACTGTCTGCGTATTTGTTGTCAAAAAGGCTGCGACCCGTGTTGATGCGCCTACTTATGTCATGTCATGTTTGCCTCAATTGAAGCTGTCTTAGCACTGTCTTCTATGCTTTTCAGTTTCCTACCTGGCAACGTTCGCGGAACTGCAGGGCTTTTTTCTATCCGCACTGTGACAATTGAGATGAATAGCCAGCTTAAAGGAACTACTGCTTGAGCTGCCTGTGACGCGTATTTTTTGTTGGTGTGCTTTATCACTGTATTTATTTGGTTGCTGTAATAAACCATGAATATGAAAACCATACTTGCCGTACACTGTATTGCAAACTGTGCACTTGAGCCTGCGCTTTGTGCATCATACCTTGTACTCAAAAGTACTAGCACCAGTATTTCCACCAAGGTTTCCACTACGAATCATGCATGATTGCATGCTTAGCCAGCCAAGGTAAGCCAGCGTCTGAAAGTGTTGCTGCCTTTCTATGCTGCCTTCTTTGCCAGTCACTTTCATTGGGTTCCGAATTGCACATTAACAAGGCCATAACTAGCAGGAACTCGAGCACATTTGACTGGCAAAGGTTGGTGCGCACTGAAAGGCAACCTTCATGAGGTACCGGCTTGAAAATGCGGGTTCTATAAAAAGACCACTTTAAAATTCGCGCTAAAAACATACGTATGCGTGACGTCATTCAACGTCACTCATACGTAGTTGCCCCCCAATATGGCGGTGCCCATGAGCCGCCATTTTTTGGACCAATGGGCGTCTATGGAGCCTTCGCTACCATGGTATATCTACCTTGGTGTGTGAGTATGTATGTATGTATGTATGTATGTATGTATGTATGTATGTATGTATGTATGTATGTATGTATGTATGTATGTATGTATGTATGTATGTATGTATGTATGTATGTATGTATGTATGTATGTATGTATGTATGTATGTATGCATGCATGCATGCATGTATGCATGCATGCATGCATGTATGCATGCATGCATGCATGTATGTATGTATGTATGTATGTATGTATGTATGTATGTATGTATGTATGTATGCATGTATGCATGTATGCATGTATGCATGTATGCATGTATGCATGTATGTATGTATGTATGTATGTATGTATGTATGCATGTATGCATGTATGCATGTATGTATGCATGCATGCATGCATGCATGCATGCATGCATGTATGTATGTATGTATGTATGTATGTATGCATGTATGTATGTATGTATGTAGACAGTCAATCCCGCAGTGTGTTAAAAATTGAGTGCGAAGACAATCAGCACTGATATGAAGACGCTTCATACATTCATCTCAGGAATTCGTTTATGTTCTGAGAAAACTGCTGGCTAAATATATGGCAATGCTTTAAAGCGTTAGGGAATCCACTAGCGGCGTTACATCGAGCGCGGATATGATAATTGGAGTGGCTTTGAGGTGGTCGTCTGGAATCCTTAGACGCGGGACATGTTTGTTAAGTATGCCCTCCCGATTATCCTTCTGAGTTTCAAAAGCAGTCTTATATCTAAAAAGTGGGACACCTGCGTAAAGGGATGGGCCATCGACGTCTACAAATTCTTGTTGCAATGTGGTTCTTGGTTATGTCCTGTGAGCTCCTTTTTCAACTCGGGCTGAACATCGTCGACTCACACACCGAAAGAGAGCGATACAATTTTAAACTTTTTGTAAAGGCTACTGATAAGTTAACATCGTGTTTTAAATCACTGCTCAAGACAAGATGTAAAATGGCAGAAAAATCGCAAGCTCTTTGATCAGCGTACTTGACTTGGAAAATGGTGCCGCTTTATTGTTTTCAGCTTTTAGCCCACACAGTTCAGTGATTTGGAGTCCATCAAGCTTCTTTCGAAAAAGCCCAACATGATCGCTCATGGGTGAAATCACTGATAGAGCACATTTCTTTGCCATACACACCACCTGCGCCCATTGCAGGCGGGTGCGTTAAACAACTTCTTCAAGCACCGAAATGATGCGCAAAATGCGCAAAGGATGGATTCCTTTGTGCTTCTTTCAGTAAGGAGCTAATATCCGAACAGCAGCTTCAGGCACCATACATTTCTCTCTGCATTGAAAATGAAATTAATCTGGCGTTTGTCCAGGCCTACTAATGTAGGCATACTTTATGGGGAGTATGTTGCGCTCTGAGCGTCTCGAAATGTTTCAACTTATATTTGCCGTTTCGCCTCGGTAGTGCGATTCCATAAAAGAACAAAACATTATTCTTGCTGGAGCATCACGGGAGCTTCTTCAACTACATATTACGCGCGTACCAAGGCTACTAGGAAGTGTGTCTTCCGCGCCCTTTTAATAGGGTATTGGCCACTGTGAATGTTTTCTGAAAAGTTCCTCTGATCCGCCTGCCATAAAAGATAACAAAAAATTAGTGGAGGTAAGCTTCCCTACTTAGCGAATCAAACAGAATGAGCAGACGTATTTGGCACCGAAAGGTCTGAATCATAGAAAGGCTTCGACTGTGCTGCCCCATGGTTACCCACATATAAACAGGGAAGAAAAAATGCTGCTTTGTAGTCTTTACAAAGCTCTTTCCCATAACAAGGATGCAGCGCCGACCACAAAGCCTTAAACACCCGCAACTGGAGCATGGCTGCCCAAGCGTCTCGGCTCACGGGTTCGTCCGACGGATTCAAACCCCTTGGTTCGTCCGACGTCCGCCTCTACCGGACACGCAAGACAGGTCGCGTCCTCGCTGTCCAGCTGCCGCTGTGGCTTCCGCAGCCCGGAGGTGGCGAGCACGAAGGCGCACTCCGAGTAAAATTTGTCGGGCTAGTTGGTTCATAGTTGAATGCAATAAAAAGCTGCGCTAATAAGACACGGACGAAGGAAAGGTAGGACGCACACAAAC
>JAJIZL010035859.1:44392-74211 GCA_023969395.1 Amblyomma maculatum | reverse complement strand
CACCATCACCACATCGAGTTATAGATCAATTCGCTCTCCTTACCGTCTGCTCTGCTGGCAGTCCTGGTTAGCTCAGTTGGTAGAGCGACTTCCCCCGAAAGGCGGTGGTGGCGGGTTCGGTTCCCGGATCAGGACGAATTTTTCTTTAACTCTGAAGTTTCTGAGAAAGTTGTATAGCTTTCCTTTGTAGCCGTTAGGCAGCGCTTGGCTATCATTTCTTTTTATACCATTTCTCCATTTGACCATCATTTCATTTTATACCATTACTCCACGATGCACCTTATAACTCATTTAATGGCCGCACGTTATCTCCTCCTTCATTTCTTTTAATCTCCTCACAAGTCTTTCTCAATCTTTTCCTCCCCAATTCCCCTTCCTACACAGAGTAGCATGTCAGCAAAAATTAAACAGCTGCTAAAATCTCTGTTCTTCATTAAATAGTCTCTCTTTTTCTCTCATTACAGAAGCGACGCTTCTATCACAAAACCACTCTTTGTAGGACTGCACTTTTAAAAGAACAGAATCTCGCGTCTTTGACATGAATAAGCATGAGCAAGGGCAAATCTATACACAGCAGGGATTAGTCGAGCCTAATAGAAGTACGATGAGTATAAAGGCTTGGGAGTGGCCTGATGTCAGTGCTCTGTTCAAAAACAGCGTGAATGCAGCATGAACAGACACACTTTAGGCTGAATAAAGGCACCTCTTGTTTCTTATGCGGAAGGCGAAATAGCAATATAAAAATATGCTATCCAAACATTTCAGGTAGTGACTGTTTTTAACATTCAGAAGTGAAAAGAAAAGCACTAAAGAAGACGAAAGAGCATCTGCGTTCATCCTTTAGCGTACATGTGCGCAATTCTGCGCATTTTTGTCTCTTAGCACTACTATGAAACAGCCCATTCATTCAAGGGCCTGCATTCTATAATCTTTCACAATCCTACATTTTTCCTTATTTGCGTCCATCAGCGCGGGATACGGTACAAAACTGGCGGCAGACACTGCTTGACCGAACGCACGACGCAGCGCCTAACAATAACAGAGGGAGCAAACAACGAATATATTACTCTTTACAAGGTACAAGAACTGTCACGACACACACATTATATTTTTGCACAACCGTCCCATATAACAAAAAATGAACCGCCATATTTTCTTGTGTTTGATTGCGCTCACAGGTGGACGTTTTTAATTCTGTTAGGTGAAATAGTTTCGGCCCTTATTTGTGTGACAATGTGACAAAGTGCCATTTCTTATCTCGTGCTGGTTTAGCACTGCTTTTTTAGTATGAGCAATCAACTATACCACTAGAAACATAGTTGAAGTAAATTGCAGCAAGTAGCTAGTCGTCAAATGCAGTAATAAATAAATATACAAATAAATAAATAAATCCTGACTAATGTCGATTCTGTTCAAGGCGAAGCATTTTTAGTTCATTCGTTCAGGCATGTTTGCCGGCTTGGCAGTGAACTATCTAAGGAAAGTCAACAGTGACATCAGCGAGTGACAGTAGGATCTTGGTAGCTGCTCTTTCTCTCCAAGGGATTCTTTTCCTCGTTCAAATTTGTGCTTAGGCTTTTCGCTCAGTACAGTGAACATGTGCACTTAAAATCACAAATGCGTTTTTGCAGGCCACAACACGTCAGGGTGTACAACTGCACAAGCAGCAACTTCGATCCTCGCACGTGGGGTGAACTGTTTAGTGAAATGCAGAGGGCCATCAAAAAGCACCCGCTGCCCAATCCGATGTCTTATCCCCATTTTCGGATGACCGACTGCGTGCTGTACCACAACCTGCTGCTGGTATTCCTGCGATACCTGCCTGCGCGCACAGCGGACATTGTCTTGAAGCTTAGAGGCCGACAACCAAGGTTGGTTCTGTATTTCCTTAATCGATTGCGGAAAGCGTTTCGAAGCACAGAACGGTATATTGATGCATGCGCTGCCATTTAATTATGAAGTTTCTGTTTTTCCAGTGTTGATCTAATTAGGTTTCTAGGTTTGCAGTTTAGAATGTAGAGCGATTATTGAGAGCATGCGTCAACACTTCGCTTTATTTTTCATGAGGGCATGCAAGGTAGTTCAGTTTAGTCATATAAAGGGAAAAAAAGTCCAACCAATAGTCCCTTATAAATAGTGCGCGAATGATCACCCTGTCATCTCAATCTCGCCTGTGAGCTAGAAATATTGGAGTATATTAAAGAGGGGGAAACAGGCCAAACAAGAACCCCAGATTGAGAAACCGTGCGTCTCATTATGGTTCGAAGCCCCACGGCGGCTGAGCTGTTAAGACGGGTTTGCTCCCAGCCGTTGCGACTGCATTTTGTTCAAGGGGAAACTTGACGCTCCCGTGTACTGTGCGATGTCAGTGCTGTAAACCAACCCCAAATAATTTATATTATCCGGAACCCTCCACTACTGCAACTCGCATAGTATGAGTCGCTTTAGGAAGTTAAACACCATAATAAAAAAATTAAACCAAACAAAAACCTACCAAAATTGGTCTAACGCAACAAAAAATCAAATTTACAAGCGCGGCTTCTTCAGAACACAACAGTACGTATACAGTTGCACGCTTGGCTACAGAGGAGGAAAATAACAGAAATTACTGGCCACTGGACATGTGAGTTTAACTACGTGGTGTATATTCACAATGATTAGAAAGTATTGGACTATAGATGCAATTGAATGATTTGTTAATGAGATGGTCTAGAGGGGTCGGAAGATTTAACCCGCAACCGCCTCCAGGGGCCCTGAATCTAGAATGGGATCGTACCGAAGGTCGGAGAGAGGGACACAAGTTATGCATGCAATATCTCTTTATTTACTGCTCTTCATAGGGGATTGATGAAGGTGAGCGGCTCACCGCGTACGTCAGGCGGTCGCATTCGCCGGGGACCCTGCTATCACCCAGGACGTGATGAACTTGGCTGACAAGCTGGCACTATGGGACACAGGAGGCCAAGCGTGAAGCTTTCACCCGATAACTTTTAGGTTCCACTCGGCTTCATCACGGGAGTATCCACGCGGGCGTCGTCGCCGACGTACTATAACCCGGAGATTAACGTCCTACCTCCGCCTTTTCTTGAGTTCGAATATCCCCCGGGACAAGTAAGGAATTTCTACTTCATCTTGGTCCACCCAGCGCCTTCTCTCCCGCCAGTTACAATGGTGCCCATAGCTGCTCTCCCCGCGGAAGTCGCCGGCGCATCTGCGGAAGTCGCGCTTTTTTCTCAAGCGGCCAGCTCATCAAAGTTGGTTTGCCGCTGCCCCTTTCCTGGGAAGCGGTCCCACTTGGGAAGCCGCATCCCTTTGTCGACGGCTATTGGCTCTTCGTGGACTACGGAGAGCGTGGAGCGGGCTTGCTGACCTGTAGCGACGCGCAGCTTTATCCCCCGACAACGGCTGAGGCGACAGCGAGCTGGGTAATGAGCGGACCGTTGAACTGGGCACTTGAAGTCGGTTCGAAGGTCTCGACCAAGGGAACCAAAGGTAGTGGGCAGAAGTAAAAGATACAGCCCGTCTCCCGTCCACCACCATCGGGTCGTCACATCTGAACTGAATTATTATTGCGAAAGCACTACTACTCTAGGTTTCGAGCCTTCAGCGTAGCGTGGCCGGTAGCCACGTCTTACCCACGTGATGCTGTGACGTCACACCCCGCGTTACACAAGGGTGAGAGCTGGGCTACCAACTCAAGCGGTCGGCAGGAGCTGCCAACTTGAGTCTCTCGTTTCACACGGGACGGTTATGTCAGAAGCAGCCTGCTAAGACCCTGCCACTCACGTTACACCTATAGGCCACTAAGGCACGCTCATACGGCTTGGTTAAAGCGGGGCTTTATATGTGGGCTGAGGAAGAAAAAGAAAATAGGAGAAGAACGCTCGGTCACCCGCAGCTAATACTTTCGCTCAGTATATGGTTCAGCAACGTTCAACACTTGTAATTTTTTATCGTCATTTGCGGGAACTTCAGTTCGTCACTTCAGCATCAATCGCACATACCACTCGCAATTTTTTTATCGACACACTCAACACGCCGGCAACGGGGAAAACAGCATTGTTTCAAATTTTTCTTCCTTTTCTCACTTTCTATAAAGCAATATGCGGATCATACTGTCAGATCAGTTGTAATGCTGCTTTGGGGCGGTATGCTAACGACACAGATGACGAATAGGGAGGTGGTGTATTACAGTGTCATGCGCCGTTATCTTCAAAAACCACTTTCTAAATTTGAGGTGTTGCTATGACTTGACATTCTACCCCATAGGCTGCAGTAAAATGCAAGTGTGCACTTGATATTTCGCTTTTCCTTCTTTGCAGGTTCGTAGCACTTTACAAGAAGGTTCGCAAAGGCATCGAGACAGTGCAGTTCTTTACGACGAACAGCTGGCTCTTCCGGTCAAGCAATGTTGCTGGACTGATGCAGGACCTTTCTGCAAAAGATAACCAGGTGCACTCATACCTCCGTAGAATACCAGGAATAAAGGCGGACAGTAAAGATAACTATATACACAACTGGCTTAATGACGGATAATACCCAGCGATTTTACTACTATTCATAGCGATAACCTCCAGCAGTTACGTTATTCGGCAGTTCGCCCTGCGCAGTGACTTATAGTTGACGTCTTCACGCTCATATGCATGCGTTCAGAAAAAAATAGAAACAGTGGCGCACGAATCAGCATATTAGATACCACCTTCGTTGACAGCATGCAGCTTGAAGTTAAATTCAGATATGGCTGAACGCTCATGTTACATGGCTAGGTTACCATTCTGAAGTGAAAGGCCCAAAAGTAATTCAGAAATTCGCATAACGGTAATTCCGATATCCCGCCGTGTATATGTAATTATTATTTAGTACTAATTTGCTCGCCTCAGATGTGGACCAAAATTTAGACGTTAAGAGAATGTAGTCAGTACGAAATTATTAAAACAATAAATACAGAGAACAAAATACTAAGAATCTCCAACCGGACATTGATCATTAAGTTACTGGTCGACGCTTTTCGAAATCAAGAATTCGGTAATAATAAATAAATAAACCTCTCAACGCTTGCCGTCCACATTTCAGTTTAAGGATAACGGAGACGTGTGTTGTTCTGAGAAGGAAGGGATGAAAAAAGGCATGAACTGGCAGTTGACAAGCAGGCTTGTTAGTCGCACTCCGAAAATTCGCCCGCCTTAGGAGCGTGACAAAAACAAATGGAGGGGAAAGGCATCTAAAACGTACATTTTCAGGCATACGTTCAACCAGCGCACATTTTTTCGCGTTTGCGATTCGTGCTTCTATATGTACTTGCGCAGAAATGAAAGAACTGCGCTAACACTGTTAGGCGGCGTGTTCGGATGGCTGTCCGCTCCTGGTGATGTGCTGGGTCACATAAAGGTAAAACTTGCGACGCCACTCGCACCATAAATGAACCATTCACAGCCTCAGGGCAAAATAAGCAATACAGAAATTTTACCACTTAAAAGGCGCATGGTTCGCATAATTGACACGCAGCAAAGCAGTACTCAAGTGAACCATTTATTCAAACGGTGTTGCATAGTTCAAGCCCAAGTATGGCCGGTTTATTTATTTATTTATTACATACTGCAGACCCTTGGGTCCAAGCAGAGGGGCATAGTTGAGTACAAAAAAGAGCAAAGAACAGCAACAAAAGTAATAAGAAATTATACAATATTAATCACAATGCATAGCCATCTGTAAATTAGTGTTCCAATCTGATATTGTGCGAGGGAAAAAGGAAAACATAAACGTGTTAGTTCGAGCATATTAGGGTGTCAGTGAGTCAGGATGATGATGTCTCGTATAGCGTGTTGATGCAGGAGATATATAAGGGGACTGGTTTATTGCAAGCTTGTTATTTATCAGGAGAGAAAGGAATTCTAGCCTCAGCTGTTTTCTGCGGGATTCAAGTGTGGGAATAGAATTATCTGTCGTTGTTTGAGAGGGTGCGTCAAACCTAGCGAATTTATGAAATATAAACCGAACTGATTTTCTTTGTATTTTCTCAAGGTGCTTGATATCTGACTTAGTGTGAGGATCCCATGCTATGCATGCATACTCTAGCTTAGGTGTAATGAAAGAGATGTAAGAGAGTAACTTTACGAAAGAGGGTGCATTTTTTAGTTTGTGTCTCACGCTTTTGAAAGAAGAGAGTTCGTGTGAGCCACGGCATGTTGTTTTAGCCGCGCCCTCGCCGTAGTCAGTAAGCAGTGTGCCGCAATGAACAGGCAGCAACTGCTGTACAGCACTGTGGCGTAATACACAGACCTTGTTACTCGTTTTGAAGGCCATTGATGTCAATGACAGGTTGATCCTAAGCTCGTGGTGAGTTTTTATTTAGCCATTAATGCCCCCACACTGTATCTAGCTGCCGTAAAATAACAATGATAAAAAAGCACGATATGCAGCCAGTGTAACAGCAGCTATAAAAGGCATTTATTAGTGAGGCATCGGCGGGGTTGTGGTTGGCATTGTGGGTATTCACATGCGTAGGGGGAAAAGGTAGTGCGAAGGAGCCACCAGTGGAAATGGGGCATCGCACACTTAAAGTTTATAATATTCGGTAAAAATACGATAAAAATCGAGCACGTTAGGCGGGCCCATGAGCACTCACTTTCGTTCCTAATATCATCCATTTTTGCAAATACGATTATTAAAAAATTACGGGTTGGTAATGCGACAGGCAGAGAGTACATTGGCAATGCGGGGAAATAAGATCGGTAACTTCAGATTTGCAACGTAACTTTATCGAAAATTGAAGACTTGTTGTGCTGTACTGGCAACTGGAGGTGTTTGCTATCGGCTGGGGTATCCACACTAGAGCTTTTTTTTTTCAGAAGGCCGAGGAAATTTAACCGTGCCATACTCCCCGGGCTCATTCGAAAATTTGCAGTGTGCGACGTGTACATTAGTGTGCGCGCCACTTTAAGTGGTTAACATTAAACGTCGAGATTGGTAATTGCAGCAATAGCCTCTGTTGCATCTAGAGGTTCCTTGAGCTGAGGTATAGAAATTGAGACCACTGAGCATAGACAGCGGCGAGATTCAATCTGAGGGCGCCAAGCATTTATCCAAAGATATCGGACACGACGATATGTGTCGGACAGTGATGCACCGCCATCGTTCTTCGATATGTAGACTGCCTCGGTAGTGACATTGAGTCGATATGCAGGCATAATTATTTTACATGCTGCCACTGATAACTAAGGATCAGTGGTTAAGTAGCTTGAAACTGATGTTCAGAACTTTGTTAATAAGAAAAGTGAGGGCACGATTATAATCGCACTGTTATAGCTATCCCAAAGGACTGTCAATAAAAGCATCGATTAATATAGAAATGAACAACAACCCCTCGTCTAATCAGTGCAATAATCAAAAGCCTGAAATGTTCTCCGGCAAAATGGTCTAAATAAGTGGGAAGAAGGCGTCTTTGCAATGTATTGCCGTACTTATATGCAAGCCTTGTGTGAAAAAGAATGCGCAGGTTTCGTGTCTATTTTACTTGCAGCTCTGCCTTCTGAGATTTCATGCACGCTAAATGAGTGTTTTGATCTATTAACGCAGGTATTTTACATCAACGTCGGAAAAATGGATTGGGTCTCATACGCTGACAACTACATGCAAGGTATTCGCAAGTACCTTCTCAAGGAGCCCCAAGATACATAATTACCACAGACACGGAAGCAGTTAAGACGGTATGAAGAGGCATGAACTTTCGCCTGGTTTCATCTCACACAACTCGAAATAAAGAAGATGAAAGGCCTTCAGGCCAGTAATGAACTAGATGAGGAAATATATCAAATATTTATGTAGTGCACTTCATAGTGCCGGCATTCACTTTGTGAATGAAAAATCACAGGGTGAGCAAGCCCTTATGGTCTAGCATATTCAGCCGGTACGCTACTGAGAAGATGAAGGTGTCATTTGGCTTTAACCCTTATATGCCCAAACTCAGAAAAATGAAAAAGAAAAACAAACTACTTTCTTAACTACAAAATTACGAAAGCCATGCCAGAATGAATAAACTTTTTTGTTTACTTTTAAAGAAATCAAAAAGTGACCTCCTAACCGTGCTACAGCCTGCATATATGAACACTGGACACATACGCTAATATGCGAGAATGTGAAATAGTTTGAAAGACTTCCCTAGGAATCTCATTTCGCAGTTCTTGCGTGGAGGGCAGTTTTTGCGGGGTTATTGGCGCGTCCGTTAGCTTATCTTGGGAGGATGACAGTGCGGACAGCGCGGTCAAAACGACCAACATTTTTAGCGTGACGATTGACGATTTGGTGTTGAATTTTATTAGTGCATTTCTGACAGAAGCGGCAAAACGATAAGTGAAAAAAAAGGAAGGAATGTAATTTACTTCACATTGTTTCGTTTTAGCTCTTAGCAATGTCTAGATTCACTCGTTAAACATCTCCCATGTTGGCGTTGTACTTTGGATCAAACAGCTGCCTGAATGCATTTTTCACGTTTCTTGAGTAGTTTTTCTATCTGTCCGTCAGCATTTGTAAGAACAGTGATACCCCCTTTGATGTTACAACGCCGTAAATTCATATTCTACATCGACTCCGTTATAAAAGGCTCCTTGTTTTTTACTTTTGAGATCCTTTTGCGTTGGTAAATGACAGTTCTCAATTCTTGATATACACCTTTAATGTACACTTGACGGCAACAACTGTCTATAGCCGCGGAAGCGTCAAACTGACGAACATTTGTCGAAAATATAACCCAAAAAGCGTAGTCAATTTTTATCATTAGTCTGCTGACCATGTCTATCACCAAGGCTCCTACCAAGCCGAGAGCGCTCTTGCTGGCAGCGTTAGAGCCAAACATTTAATGCTAAAGTTGTATCATTCGGCAGAGGTAGCTCCGCGGCGTGCAAACACATCATATTATACAGTCAAATCAGATTGAATTTCTTTTAAAAGACTGCTTACACCCGTGTTTGAAAAGCGGCCTCACCTTGGTGAATTGGTCATCATGAGGCGGGTAATCATTATCCGCAACATGCAAAATCGTGAATATATTGCTGCAAAGCGCTTAAACATCATAGAATTCACAATGAGCTTACAGTGACTGTATTCAGAAACTTCCCAAAACATTCGTCATTCTGGCACTCGCACGTAACTATTAAGAAGCACACCAGAGCAGCACTCCATTTCTCGTTTAGCGAATTCTTGCATTTATTGTTGCGAAAGGAACACTACGTCTGGTTTCGCCTCGTCGCGTAGCCGGTGGCCGGTGGGCACGAATGGCCTTGAACGGCCATTGCCTAGCAACCGTTTCAGCCGAGCTCCGCCAGATGGCGACGCTCCCGTTGAGCTCCCACCACCCATCTGCCGTCAGCTATGAGGACCAAGCGGAAACGAGTGTACACCAACGCCGCCGGGCGGCGCTTCTTGCCTTACAGTCGAAAAACACAGAAGGTAAAAATTGGATAAATTAGATGGAAAAGAAACAGTGTGGAATTATACCGAAAGTGGAAAAGGCAGATCAGGAAGGAAGCTTTCTTTGATAACTCGAGACAGTGCCCGACTTTTTGAAGCTAGATCAGGGTGCCTTAGAACACGCAGCTACAAAAAGAAAGTTAACAATGAAGATGACACATGACCCGCATGTGGTAACTCCAGGGAAACAATTGACCATAATATACTCGAATGCAATGGTATTCATCCGGAAGTCTATACAGGCGCAGTCACCCTTCCTGAAGCTCTGGGGTTTAGAGATACCAGTGGCCAGGTGAATAAACCCGCGATGGAAGCTTGCAAACAACGACTGGAGAAAAGTGGCATAAAGTTAGTAATGCAGAAACAAAAATTCAATAAATAGAATGATGCTATATTTAACCAATCTAAAATAATAATTAGATATAGGAAGAAAAATGAGCATCATAGTTACTGTTACCACACAGTTTCAAAGGGGACGATCCTATATTCCATACATCCATCCGTTTTGCCTTGTTTTATTGCTTTCGCAATAAAACAAGGCAAAAATTGTCAAGGTTGTTTTGCAAAAATTGCAAAACAATGCCAAGGTAGGGAAAAAGCAGGCAGGAGACCAGGCAGTAGGTGACTATGGCACTGGTTCTAGGAATACCAGAGGGGAGGTACTAGTTCAGTGTGCAGAGTGCAATAACATAAGAATCAGGAATACCTTCTTCAGCAAACGGAAGAACCGGAAATGGACATGGAAAAGTTCTAACGGGGAGACTAAAAATGAATAACACGGAAAGTTGAGCTAGTTGGTACATATTTTTAAGGAATAAAAATATGTACCAACTATGTACCAAATATGTAAAAATATGTACCAAATATGTAACAAAGAAAAATGAAAAGAGGGTGCCAGATAAAGCATGACTTGAGGTTTGTCGGTTGCGCAGAAGGAGTTGTGTATGAAGTGCCTTTTACATGCGGGAAGACCTACATAGGTCAAACGGGAAGGTGCCTAAATACCCGCTTACGTGACCACAACACTTCATTGAAGGGCGCCCCATCCTCAAATCTTGCTCTGCATTACAGGAACTGTCCGCTTAACAACCAACTAAATTGTTCTAAAAATTCATGTGTTCCCCTTTTTAATGAAACAAAAATTTTGTACAAACACAAAGATGAACTAACAAGAGAAATCAGTGAAGCCTTTCACATTCATAAAAATCATGACTCCTGTGTAAGCACCCCTTCTGTATCTGTTCATGACTGTGAACTAATCTATCTTGATTCAAAAGACTGAGGTATCTGTTTGGCGATTGGTGTTGCACATGCGTTATTGGTTGTGAAAAGAGTATATTTTTGCGTGTTTCTTTCTAATAAACTGCAGTTGATAGTCAGCGCAGGTGTTGTCTTCTTCCTTGTCCTTTGTCTCCGCGCTGTTATTCCTTAAAAACTAAAAATGAAATTGACTTCATACTGTGTTCAACCCCCGCCATTATGAAAGATGTAGAGGTAATCGGGAAAGTGCGATGTAGTGGCCACATGATGGTGAGATTCTGGATTAGCCTAAATCTGAAGAAGGAACGCAGCTGATTAGTAAGAAAGAAACCCATCAACGAATTAGCGGTGAGGAGAATGCCAGAAGAGTTCACGATCTCGCTACAAAATAGATATTCAGCTCTAACCGAGGATGGCGATATTATCCTAGAAGCAATGAACAATACTTTCAGAGATATGATTAGGTAAGCTGTCTAAGGAGACGAAAGATTTCATTCATCATCATCAGCCTGACTATACCCACTGCAGGGCGAAGGCATCTCCCATATTTCTCCACTTAACCCTGTTCTGTGCTAGCTGCACCCACTTGACCTCTGCGAATGTCTTAACCTCATCCGCCCACCTAACGTTCTGCCGCCCCCTGCTACGCTTTCCTTCCCTTGGAATCCACTTTGTTACCCTAAGCGACCATCACTTATCCTCTCTTTTGCACTACATGTCCTGGCCATGCCCATTTCTTTTTCTTAATTTCCAATAGAATTTCGGTAACTTTAGTTATTTCTCTGACTCACTCTGCCCGCTTCCTATCTCTTAATGTTACCCCTACCATTTTTCATTCCATAGCCCTCTGGATTGTCCTCAACTTAAGCAGAATCCTTTTGGTTTGCCTATACGTTTCCGCCCCATAGGTGAGTACAGGTAAGATGCAACTGTTGTATACTGTCCTCTTGAGCGATACCGGTAAGCTGCTAGTCATAATCTGCGAGTGCTTACCAAATGCGCTTCATCCCAAGCTTATTCTTTTGTTATTTCCTTTTCATGGTCCGGATCTGCGGTTACTACCTGTCCTAAGTAGACATATTTGCCTACTACTTCCAGTGCTTCACTACCTAACGTAAACTACTGTTCCTTCCCGAGGCTGTTGAACATTACCTTAGTCTTCTGCATATTGATTTTCAAGCCTACTTTTCTACTTTTCCTGTCTAGGTCATCAATCATTATTTCTAGTTCATCTCCCGAGTTGCTTAGCAAGGCAATGTCATCAGCAAATCGCAGATTACTGAGGTTTTCTCCATCAACCCTTATCCCTAACTGCTCCCATTCCAAGTCTCTGAATACTTCCTCTAAGCAAGCTATGAATAGTACTGGGGAGATCGTGTCTCCTTGCCTAACACCTTTCTTTATGGGAATTTTGTTACTTTCTTTATGCAGAACTATCGTTGCTGTGTAGCCACTATATATATCTTCCAGCATTTTCACGTACGGCTCGTCTACCCACTGATTTCGCAATGCCTGCATCACCGCCGACGTTTCAACTGAGTCAAATGCTTTTTCGTAATCAATGAATGCTATGTATAAGGGCTGGTTATATTGCAAGCATTTTTCTATCACCTGATTGATGGTATGGATATGATCGATAGTAGAGTACCGTTTCCGAAACCCTGCTTGATCCTTTGCTTGATTGAAGTCTAAGGGTGTCCTGATTCTATTACAATTACCTTAGTAAATACTTATACGTAACAGACAGTAAGCTGATTGGTCTGTAATTTTTAAGGTGTTAGAGTCCCCTTTCTTATGAATGAGGATAATGTTTGCATTCTTTCATAGTTCCGGTACCGTCGATGGCACCAGGCACTGCGTATACAAGGTGGCCGCTGGTAAAAACCGGATACCATAAGGGTTTAGTGGCAGTACTTTAATTGTTCTATGTAGAACGTCGCAATAAAATACTGCATCCCAGCAGTCTAAGAATATGTGTTCGATTGTCTCTGGCTTCTTGCAAAGCTGGCAGTTTGTCGTCCAAGGGACATAGAGTCCTTTTTCATGAAGCCAGGTTTTGACGGTTAGAGTGTTAGAGTGCAACTTAAAAAGAACGTCTTGGCGGCCGGTCTAACTGGCATCCTCTTCACTCGTTTTAAGGTATCCTGCCCTGGGCCTCCACGGTAAGGCTCCCGATACAAAGGTGCTGGCAGCATGATTTCAACTAGGTCCTTATACAGCTTTTTCTTGCCAACAGTGTACAAATATTCAGGGAAAAAACGCATTTATAACAACTTGTAAGAGAGAACTACTTCGCGCAAATATCCTGTGACAGCACCACACACGTTTTCACATGAGGAGACAACAAATCCGGGTTGCAGCCTTTGCAGCCGCGCTTTTATAACTGTTCTTAAGAAGGTGTCATTTCGGTCGCGAAGAAAAAAAAAGCGCGATACCACTTGGCGCAGAAACAAATGAATCAATCCGACTCCTCCGCTTTTTAAAGAAAGAAATAAAATCGTTCGCCTCGTCTTTTCTTAGGTAGACGTCCAAAGAACAACCGCAAACACACTATGAATTTTTTGAATAGCAGTTCGTGACGCACATAGAACATTCATTACGTACCATATCTTTGAAATCAAAAACTCGTTGCAGATGAAAGCGCGTGAAAAGATTGACAGTTGCCTTCCCTGCCATGCTTCCGCTTTCTCTCGCACTCTATTTGTTTCTTCCTTCCAGTGTAAGTTAGGACCGCGATAACATTGTAGGGGAACACCCAGATACTGCGTTGGCAAGGAAGACCATTGCAATCGGGAGAAAGAAGCCGGTTCTGCATGCCATAAGCCGTGCAGAAATCCGGAGCATTTTCCCAGTCAACCCGACATCCGGTATGGTCACAAAACTTTTCTACAACATTAAGCACTTTACAAATGTTCTCTCTGTTTGCACAAAATACTGCAATGTCGTCCACGTATGCAAGTAACTTCACTTGTGCAGACTGCAGCTTGAAACCCCAGATGCACTGCAATGTCGTCCACGTATGCAAGTAACTTCACTTGTGCAGACTGCAGCTTGAAACCCCAGATGCATTCATTATTGAGAATGGCCAAGCATAATGGCTCCAGATAGGCTGCAAAAAGCAGAGGAGAGAGTGGGCATCCTTGCCTCACCGAAGAACGCACTGCCAGACTGTCAATGAGATCCCCATTCACTATAATACGCGTCGAGCAATTAGCGTATTGATCCGGATATTGATCCGGCGAATCAGGATCATGAGGCTGAAGCTCCACTGGTTGCTTCACAACTTTTCCGATGAAGATGTGCGTGCAGCCTTCGCGCCGTACGGAAATGTTTCCGAAGTGGCAGGGAGCGCTGGCGCGTGCATGGCATATCTGATAAGGGTTCGACTACCAGGATTGTCACCCTGAAGCTGAAAGCTGGGGTCAAACTGGACGACTTGCCGCACCAGCTGCACGTCGGTGGTGACTTGGCGCTCGTCGTAGTAGCTGGAAGGCCTCCGTTATGTATCCGGTGTCGAAATACCGGCCACATTCGCCGAGAAAGTAGGGCTCCGCGTTGTGGTGCATGCCGTGGTTTTTTGGCCACGAAGAAGGACAGTGTTCTCGCAGCTACGCGAGCATCGCTGGTCCTGGGAATAGCGAAGATTCTTCCGAGCATCTGATGGATGAGGCGGACGCGGAAGAGGGAGTCAAAACAACCGGGCAACCGACAAGAAATGATGGTCCTGTGTTTAAACCTTTGACAAAGCAGAGGACGTCCATGGCCGCTGCGGCAGCGGATTCTGCACCAGTAGAGAATGGTTCTCAACTGGACGCAAGTAACAGCGCGGAGGACGCCAGAGAAACGTGGCTCGAAAGCCAAGGCAGCGCGGAGTCTCTCAACTCCGACGTTATGGACTTCAACGAAGGAGTAAGCGGCCTACCCGTTGGGAAGCGGCCCCATTATGAGAGCGTCGGTGAGCATCTGCAGCCTGGTGGTGGCAGTGACGAGCCGCCATCGAAAGCTCCGGGGGTTCGACGTTCGACGTTGAAGCCTCGGCCATACTTTTCGTCCGAGACGCGGCAGGCGGGGAACCCGCCTCCGTAGTTTGGACGTGACCTGATGCATGTGAGTGCAGGCTGTGCGTCAGCCGTCATAGCCTGTTTTCGGCGGTCGCTCTTGGGCTGTGTTCATGGAAGGTGGCAAGGGCGGTTTCCAGGCACGCCTCAGTACGCCTTCAGACATCCCGTTGGGAGGCAGGATACGAGCGCGTAGGCTGCTTCGGAACCTCGGACAAGCAGAGCCATATGAACGATTGAGGTAGGCATCACATGGATCGGTCGCCTTTTTCCCTAGACGCATGGCAATTGAGCTAGATGTCTCATGTTAGAGGGATTGGGGCCCGAAGGCGGCAATGCCAGTTGAATCGCCTGCTGCTAGATAATGAAATAGACTTACTAGCCGTGCAAGAGTCGAAGATAGAATCTCAGGACCATGCAGACCGCATGGTGTCAGTTTTCCATGCAAACTTTATGTGTGTGCTTGTCACTCTGTGGGGGCATCAGGCGGATGCCTTCTTTTCATTCGCAATACTTTGGGTATAAGCTTACACTGCGTATTTGCATGCGAAAGTGGCCGACTCTTGGTTGTTGACTCTTCGTTCTCAAATTTATTTTGGCGTTCTGTTTGTATGTACGCCCCCAATGTCGAAAGTGATCGTCAAAATTTCTTTTATTCAGTCGAGCCGTACTTGAAACGTGACAAAATTTCACTTGTATTGGGTGATTTTACCTGTGTGTGTGCTGCTACTGATCGAGTGAAGATTAGATCAGTGAAAGACAAAAGCGCTGAACTGTTGAATGTATTTGTGCATGACTATTGCTCGGAAGGCATTGGAAATGTGTTTTCTTCTGGAACCCGTCCGGAATACACGCACTTTCAAAGCGATAGTCATGCGAGACTAGATAGGCTGTATGTATCTATTGATCGCGTTTCAATTTGTACCGACTATAATGTAAAACCTATTTCCTTTAGTGATCATTGCCTCGTTAGTGCGACGTTTGGAATGAAGGTTAAGAAATCTGTTTTCAACTGGCATCTATGGAAACTAAACGAGAAAAGTTTGGAGGATGAAGAGTTTGTTAAGATAATTACGAACAATTTGGAATGTTTGCTTAACGGGCATGAAGAAAGCCATGCAGATAAGTGGGAAAGGTTTAAAGAGCAGGTGAAGTTAAAAGCAATAGAAAGGAGCAGTGTTATTCGGTACAAACAGAAAGAAACAGAAAACTAACTTCATGGACAGCTTGAGTGCCTGTTGTGCGTGGAAAGCTGTGCGCCAGGAATGTTCACTTAGCAAATAAGAGATGTGAAATCTCATTTAGAAAGAATCGACGCTGAGAAGTACAGAGCCGCGGTTATACGCGCAAGAAGCGATAAACTGTTGCTGGCGAGGCGCCGTCAAAGCGAGTGCTACCAGATGAAAAAAGGTACGCTTGCCAGAAGGAAATCAGGCAAATAAGACATGAAGAGCAGATTACGAATGATGCTAAAGATATAAAGTGTGCGATTATGAAACATGTTGCTGAGCTTCTAAGTAATACGCGCGAACATAGTGAAGGGTTTCCAAAAGAATTTTTACGGCTAATGCCAACGCTCGAAGATCGTGTGAAAGACCCTTGAAATGCCTATTACAATGCAAGAGATCGAAAAAGCCATAGATGACCTCCAATGTGGGAAAGCCCCTGGACCAGATGGGCTGAGCGCCTCCTTTTACAAAGCATTTAAAAACTCTTTCTAGCCTTATGCTGAAAGTGACAACAGAAGCCTACGAACGCAAACAAGTGCCATTATCATTTACTACGTCACACATCGTACTTATTCCAAAAAGTGATGATCCAGAGAAACGCCTGCTGGTGAAGTCCTATAGGCCAATAAGCCTGACAAATGTTGATTACAAAATCTTTATGAAGGCTTTAGCGAAAAAATAGCAGTGTAATAGCCAAATTAGTCGAACTGCTCCAAAAGTGCGGCATACGAAGTCGCCGCATTGCCACAAATATACATGTGGCACGAACCGTACTGGAATGTGTACACACGCTTGGAAGTCAGGTTTCCATGATTCAGCTGGATTTTAAAAAAGCGTTCGATCGCGTATACCACCTGAGCCACGCCTGGGACTGTTTTCTTTCTGGCTTCGTATTTATTACAGGTGGTTATATAGAGAAAGGGTTATGTACACAGACTATTTACGAAGCACTCAGCCGTTGCTGAGCTGAACAACAGAAAACACAACTAAACTAAAAGTCAGGCGAAGATAAACACCGGGTCACTAGCGAAAACTAGTCAGGTTGAAAGTCATTTTCTTCATAAATGTCCTTCAATTGCAGCATTGTTCTGCTAAAATGGAGTCTAGGTCAAACAAGAGGTTCAGCGCTTCGATCCAACATGCGTGCCTTGCACAAGCTATGAAGTCCAATCAGGAAACACATGTGCATGTCATATGGTTCGTAATTAGATTGCGTAACAGCAAGATACCGCACACTGTATGAATTCAGAACAAAGTCTTTTTTTACAATTCTTTGCAGTACGTCCCAAAAGTGAATTGCGCCCTTGAAATCAATGAAACAGTGCTCAATTGTTTAAGGCACACCACACACACGGCAGTTTACAGACGATAAAAAAATATTTTTTCTGTGGAGCCATGTGTTAACAGGTAGAGCTCCGACATGTAATTTAATGAAAAATGTTTTCGTGCAAGGAGAAATCTGCATTTTGCGCACCCTCTTTAGCACAACTTGACCCTTAAGACCAAGGTATGAAGAACGATACAGTGGTGGCGGAAAAAGCATTGCCTTCAATTCCTTGTATACAGAGCATATTTACTCATTCGAGAACCGTGCTGTCAAAACCGCACCGCAGCATAAACTTCCTGCATAAATCCTATTAACTGTGGGCGGTCAGTAAAATGTGAAGAAACCACTAAGTTTGGAAGTAAATTCATAAAATTAACTTGCAGAAATGCTCTAATAATCGAATGTGAACAAACACGAAAAAAGAAACAGGCAACTCTCTCACATACAAGTTGTGGGCGATTCCTCTGCCCGAGGGATACGCAAGACAAACACACAGCGGGCCGTTTAAGAAACATCTTTATCTCACTCCAGAAAGTCCATGGCGGTGCGGAAGATCAGCGGGGTCGTCGTCTGGTAGGGCAGGCAGCGAGTAGCCAGCGGGTCGTCTAGGAGCGAAGAGAGCGAGGCGATGGCGCTTTCCTTTATAGCCCCCGCGCGGGACCGGTTATCCCAAAATAAGCGGGGAGAGGGAAGGGATAAAGCGGCGGCGCATCGGTAGCTGCTGGAAAAGGTCTTCCTTTAAAGGTGGCTGGCGCGGTCCCCACATCTACCCCCCCCCCCCCCCCGCAGCGTCCGAGCCGGGGTCCGGCAACAGCCGTGTCATGCCATGTCTGAGCCCGGGTCGGCGTGCAATATGGAGGCTTTTCGCCAGGCTCTAGCGAGATGCCATCTCATCTGGTTCGTATGACGGGAAAGAAGCAGCAGGCATGGCGGGACTGTTCCGGCTGGTCCCTCTCCTACAGCGACCCCATCTTCGGAACGCAGCTGGGCTCAGCCGCGGATATGCCTGGCAGCAGCCCTGAGCTGCCACTCCACATCGCTGTCGACCCCTCTCCACCTGGCGCCATGCTGGATGCACCGGGACCCCTGTAGCAGGCGTTCCCGCCCCAGGCACACCTGGCTTCCTGAGGCCCGTACTCCAGGCCTGGGCAGCGGGCGCTAAAGCCAGCCTCTTTGAAGGCGGCCAGCATGGCCGCGCTGGTCTCGATGATGGGCCACAAACCAGTACAAACTAAGGGGGTGCCCTATGTTTAAGTCGCCCCACCTTGAACCATGCGCTGGGTGCGGTTTCCCGCCCCAGCAACGGTGTTCCTCTGGATGCTGCAAAATCATATCAGAATGCATTCTGAAAGAAGCAAAGACGTTAGACAAAGTATTGCACTACCTTGGTCTTAGGTTATAGCGTCGGTTGCGAACCGGATTGCTACCTGCACGCCTTACTTTTGGGGAGATCGCTGCATCGCCTTGAGCTTTACCCGCTTCGCAGTTATCGTCCTTGCGAAGGTGGTAAGCTTTCAAGTCTGCGACGTGCACCGGATTACCGGTTTCACCGCTCGCCAACAACAGCAGCTGGTAGGTGAGTGGCGTAGTCCGTGCCGTAACTTCGAACGGTCCAACCCACTTGTGCGCTAGAGACGCGGCGAAACCATGCGGTGCGTTACTAAGCGGGTTCGTTCTTTTCAGTACCAAGTCGAGTCGCCCGTGTTGAAAACGACGTGACGACGACCTTTTTTGTACTCATCCGCTTGCTCCATGCTCGCGACATCGAGGTTTTCACGAGCCGCGCGCTGCGCTGCCTCAAGGCGCTCGCAGAGCTTTGCCGCGTACTGCGTAAGCGGAGGGGGCGCGGGCCCCGCCTCGTCAAGTAGGGCGTTCTCTAGCGAAAAATCGACCTCTTTCCCAAAATTCAAGTAAGCAGGTGTCATACCCACCGACCTGTTCACGGTTGTTCTAGAGGCGAACGCCAGTTTGGACAGCCATGCGTCCTAATCTCTGTGCTGCTCGGGTCTCGCGACCAGCATGCTCTTAACATTCCGATTCACTCTCTCTGTTATGTTGCTCTGAGCGTGGTAGGGACTCATTTTCCTGTGGCGGATTTGAAGCACCTGACAGGAATCAACAAAGACTTTGCTTGTGAAAGGCAGCGAGCAGCCAGCGAGTCGTCTAGGAGCGAAGAGAGCGAGGCGGAGGCGTGCGCCTTCCTTTATAGCCGCCGCGCGGGACCGGTTAACCCGAAATGAGCGGGGAGAGGAAGGGATAAGCGGCGGCGCATCGGTAGACGCGGGAAAAGGGCTGCCTTTAAAGATGGCTTGCGCGGTCCCCACAAAGTGCACCAAGCCGAGCCCCCCGGCACAAACAGGTCTGGATAGGTTATTACGTCGAATCGGTTCAAAATTTGAGGACCAAATAAACGTCGCGAATATTCGGTGAAAACGCTGGATGTGACGTCTAGCCCAGTGGAGGACTTGTATCATGTAGGTATTAAATTTCTGTCGTCAGAAACAAGTTGCAGGCCTGAGTCCGATCGAACATTGAAGGTCGCTGGAGGATATATGTATTAGCATAGCGCTGGACGACTGGAACTCGCTCTTTCCAGTAATTTGCACTTAACTTAATTGCATGCAGTGGAACGCCGAGATATTTAGGGGGCACATATGACCATTGCACTTCTGCATATAGGGGCGGTGTTGAACCCCAGGAGCCAAACCAAAGGCCGGAACTACTGGAATGATTCATCTGAGCATCAGAAACAATGCCAAAGTGTTCTATGATGCATATAACGTTTTCTATGCTTGGTTTGTCAGCGCAGAAAAACGCAAGATCATCCGCATATGCAAGCATGTTAACCTCATTTCCAAGGAGAGAGAGAAGCCATGGATAGTACTATTGCGTAAAATACTCAGACAAAGTGGCTTCAAGTGAAGAGCAAAAAACAGCGCAGACATCGGACAGCCTTGCTTCACTAAAGAGTTGATTGGTACTGGGACTGGTTGGCCATTTACAATCAGGCGAGTCGAACAATTGATATAACAAAGTTTCACCCCCTTCAGTGCTACACAACCAACATTCGCTCGCTCCAGAAGAGAAAACAGGAATGAATGACGAACTCGATCAAATGCTTTTACGAGGTCGACCTGAAGTAAAACAACCTGATCATGAGAGCAGGAGCACGATTCGAGGATTGTGCGAGCAATGTGTACATTACTTTGAATGACACGGCGCCTCAAGCCGCTCGTCTGGTGAGGGCTAATGAGAACCGACATTACGAACTGGCGATTTGATAAAATTTTGACGAAAATCTTGTAATCTATATTTGCAAGTGCGATTGGTCTATAGCCTTCCACTGAGCGTAATTTTCTTTCATTAGTGCTCTTTGGAATTAAGACTGTGTGACATTTTGTAAAAAACTCGGGAAGGGGCTTTACATCAAAACTCATCACGAAGACATCTAGAAGGATAGCAGCTAGGACAGTTTTAAAAACTTTGTAAAATTCAGAGGAAACACCATCAAGACCAGGCGTTTTTGGGAGCGGTAATTGATCAATTGCCACTTCTGTCACCTGCTGCGTGAAAGAGCTATTAATTACAGAACAATCATCTTCTGATAAATGAGTCACCAGGGATGTGAAATGCGAGTTGTCAAAATTTCTCCCAGGAGGATTGGCACTAAACAACATCGAGTAATAATCCACGAATGCGGATGTAACCTCATTCGTACTCGTAACCAATGTGCCATTACGCATTAATCCCGGAATCAGCTTTGCAGTCTCATGATGACGCTCATCAAGGAAAGTTTGCCGCGTGGGGCGTTCGCAGTGGAAAACAGGCTTGACACGAGATCGAATTAAGACACCCTTGTATCGTTCCGCATCATGCCATTGTAATTCCCTTCTGAAACTAGCATTTTCGTTCGTATGTGAGCCAGGGTGCTAACATTCTAGTTCGTACAGGTTGCACAAGCTTTTGTTAAGTGCCTGCCCCTGATGTTTCTTATAGAAAGATTTAATTGAGCCAGTTCAATTGCAATCGCACGTACTTCCTGCTTGAACATTTCGCAAGCGGCAAATAAGAGTAGACTTCCCGAAAAACATGATTGGAGCTGTGAGCGCACACGAATGATAAATTCTTGGTTATTTATCAGCGATGAGCTTAATTTCCAAACTTCCCACTGCGACCTAAACGTTGAATGGCAATTGCCACCGAGCCGGGCCACCACCATAGAGTGATCAGAAAACGAAACCGGTATAGTTTCGCATACAAGCCAGCGGGAAACTTATGTACAGGATCATAAATCCGTTCTAAACGAGCGTGAGAATGCCCCTGAATGTGGGTGAATGATCTAGAAGCATGGCAGGACACTCCTGTATCAACTAGTCCTGTGTCTTCTGTAACACGTAACAAACGTTCACCGCTTTTGTCACTGCGTGCGTCTAGACTAGAGCGATCTATGGGGTTGGAAACGCAGTTGAAGTCACCGGTTAGCAGAAGATATCGGTCACAGTCCAGTAAGCTGTCTATGTGTTCAAAGAAACTTATCCGCTGAGTCACAGTATTAAAAGTATTAAAAGCGTAAACGTTAATTATCTGCCATGGCTTCCTAAATAGCAGAAGGTCGCAAGATATCAACCGGCATTCGGCGTCGATATTATAAGTTAGGCCCGAACAAGACCGTGCCTTTCGCAGAAACAGAAAACAAACTACCGACAAGCCCACAGCATGCGCGACAATGACATTAAAGTCTGTAAAAAAGGGCTGTAGCGCCCTCTCGATCTCCTCCTCGCTCTCTGTCTTCGTCTATTGGCCTGCCACAATATCTAGATGCCTTCTGTGCAAAGTTTGGCGAAGTTGCATCTGTATCTGGCGAGACCTAGAACCCCGTACATTGAGAGCTGCAAGCACTATCTCTTCGAAGAACGCCATGATGACAGCACAAGGTTTTGCCTGCAATTCCATTCGCCTGTGGGAAGACGGCGAAGCCGCTCCGAACCACCGCCAGGCATCCTCGACAGCGAACGCCGGCACTTCCCTTTGCGCTTCGACGCTCGACCGCGACGGGGACGCTTGTTGCCGATCGTCCTCTTCCCTGGATTCAGAGGCGCATGATGCACGGGATTTCAAAACTGGCTAGTTCCAGCAGTAAGGCCGTCAGCAACTAGAACCAGGCACTGGTCTGGACGTTGCTGCACAGTAATACAGCAATTTTGGCCGCAGGGGTCAAAATATCTTTGGGGCCACTCGCTGGGTGTTCAGGAACGAGTGGTGCCTCGTCGCCGGTTGGCGCCTTGTCAGAAGCTTGACACGACATGTCCAAGGCCTGTTCACATTATTATCGGACGCGAGAGCCGTATTTTCTTTCTTATAAGCCTGTGGAGTGGTACTTGAAGACTCAGCCGCAGCGGTGGCAGGAAGGTCGCCAGACGCATCAGTTATCTCAGAGGCATCCATGATGTGCTCCCGTAATGCATCGTCAGGAGGCCGGACTCGATGCCGGAGCTTGTCCACGTATGTACCCACACACTTCTCCGCGTTGTGGCCGAAACGCCGGCAGTCTTCTTAACGTGGCGCACGGTAGTGCCGTCGAATGTGTCCTACACGAATGCAGCGGAGGCAGAGAGGTGGTCGGCCAGGTATCAGAACAAGGCTCTGCTCTCCACACACAGTTAGCTAATGTGGAACGTCATCAACGCTAACCCTTTCGGCAAGAGTCAAATTCACATCCCGGCTGAGCGTCTTCATCTGTTCCATGTCGGCAACGTTCAAGTTTTCCCTCGAAATCGAGGTGACTTTGCTATAAGCTTGTAGAGCCTCACGTATAAAAGAGTCATCCAAGCGTTCAGGGAGCCAGAGAACCATCACCTTTACCTCTTTCGGCTCCGGATCCACAACCACACAGCGACGGTTCTTAGCTAATACATCTCCATATGAGACTAGTTTTCCTTTAGACTGCACCAATTTCTATGTGACCATCCAGACATGCGACGTTTGAAATTGACCAATAGAGCTTATTTCTTCCAAATCCGCCATGTTCCGAAGGGCGTCTCTGAAGTCTTGGGCACGGTAGGGGCGGCTGGCGAGGTCAGCATGCAAAACACTGAGTCGAAGATACGCTTACCAGTTGGGAAACGGAGGAGAACACGGTAATCATTACTGCTTGCATTAACCTGAGCAGTACCTCAGCCAGAGGCCGATTGAACCTTTGTAGTGGAGAGCATTGTGAAACGCTACCACACGGTATGGCGTCTTCGTCGTTCTCCAGCCACACCTGGGATGCGCTATTCATAGTCCCAGGCGTGGATGCGCTCTTCACAGTCACGCCTGGGACTGTGAATAGCACATCGTAATTCTCCTTCTCTAAGCATGAGAATGTTAGTAGTGATGATGATATACTAGTCAGCGGCGTATTTCGGACGAGTGTGTACTGAGCGGGAGTGCTCACTTGGGCCTGTCCTTTCATGTGAGAGGGTGACATTAGAATCACCCTGACGTATGACATTCCGATTCACGTTACCATTATGCCACGGCAGCAGCTGCCAACTCGGGTCGCTTCTTTCATATAGGAGAATGATATCAGAATTGGCCTGCCAGAACCGTTTGCATTCTCGTTACCCTACGACACACAGGCTTGGTTGAAGCGTGACTTCATATGTGGGCTGGTAGCTTATGCTCTCGCCTCATACCCTTAAAGAATGAGATTAAGTGTCTTCAGTAATGTAGCAGCACCTCAAACTGATAGGACGTGATAGGAAAATAATGTAGCAGGCAAAAGAAGCTTCCGTCGTTGCTTTTGCAAATCAGCTGGGGTTAACAAGAGCTAAACGATAGCCAACTGCTTTTTTCTTTGGTCCACTTAAACATTCGTTTGAAGCATGATCAAGAAAAATGATAATTGCTTCGTAAAAGAGAATGGAATGGGTCGTCAAGGTGAGAATAGTGAGAATCATCTCTATTTGAAAAAGTTTGGCCCTCAGCTCACGCCTTTTCCAGTTACCGGTGCATTAAATGCTTTCTTGATGTACCCTCGTCCTCCCTGTACTCATTAGGGGCCCCATGAAAGTCGACAAATTCGGCACGTAGTGCACTCCCAGATGCGGTAGAGTCAATTGCGTGACCCGGCACTTGTGCATCACATAAACTGATGGCGCATATCACCAACATGCTATTGTCAGCTAACCAATCTCTTGGTTTCTTAAGACGGCACTTGTGCCACGCACCACAAGAAGTAAAACTTCTCGCATTCAAGTCACTAATGCGAACAAAACTATAATATACATCCCCTACTGGAGTGCAAATGAAATCTATCTGATAATTTCACATCAATCCCTACAAAATCGAGCCGCTATAATAATTTATTCCTGCTATTCATACAATGAAAGTATTTCACCTTTAAAACCTAAGTCTGGTCTGGCAAATCTTGCATGTCGTCGTCGAATTCCCAGTATGTGTTTGTTCCATAAGGTTCTTTCCAACTCACTTCGAATTCCGCCCTACGTCAACCCTCCGGCCCGCATTTCACCCCGCATTGGTCATCCCCTGCAAGTTGTGCGTCCACAATCCCATACTAAAACGTTTGCGGCATCATTCTTTCCACGCTCAGCCGTAGACTGGAATGGCCTTCCACACGACATTGCTGGAATCACCGGCCTATACACAATTTGTAATTGTATAACTGCCATATTTGACCAATAAAATGTTTATTTGTATATAATCTTCATACGGGTACCCACCCCTTATGTTTATTTTGTATATATTCTTCATGCATGTACCCACCCCTTATGTAATACCCCGAACTGGGGGTCTTTAAGGTAATAAAGTGATGTGGTGTGATGAAATAGGTATTTGCTGCCTGCGGCTGCCTATAAAAACGTGTAAAACGAATAAACGCTCTTCATTGTCCTCCATCGACCACTGCTGTTTCTTCGAGCACGGAAGCTGTGTTGCTGACGGCAGAGCTGCTGAATGTTACTACATTTACTAGCGACGAGAATGGGATCAGCGCGGCTTGCCATTTTCTTCTACGATTTCTGCTGATGACGACGACTGTCTGGCCGGTGCTGCAGTGGCGAAGGCGAAAAAATTGATTTCTTTGAAGAAAAGAGTGATGGCTCCGAATCCCACTTGGAATGACTTCAGCTCTACATTCAGGCAAATGATGTGGATGATGAGCTGTATTTTTGACGTTTGGAGGACATCGAGTGTAGTAAGTATTGAAGAATCTGCTTCTACCCTCCCCATAAGCGTAGTATCGCCGGGTTGAAATTTAGAATCACGTATGACCTACAGTATCTTGAGGGGCTCAGATTTAACTCAAGAAAAGTTGGCCAGGAGACTCCAGATGAATATATTGTTCAGCTCAACTATCTGGCCTGAACTGGCTAGTAAGGCAAATTTCTCGACGAAGCGCTTAGAGACAGTCAATTCGCCGAGCAACGCTGCGTCGACGCTCAGCGTGAATTGTTTTCAGCTGAAACGCTCACAATCAAAGAGGCCTATAAGATCTCTAAATCATGAACGCTACCTATACTTTACCAGTGAAGGTAGAACAGCGCCAAGGTATGTTACACCGGTAGCCAAGACCAGAATTTGATGTTCTGGAGCAAGCTATCGAAGCAAGACGGAGCGCGTAGGACGCGAAAAAGCTTCACGGTCGAGTTTTACCTGCATAACAAATACAAGTGCCAAAACTGAAGCGAGAAATGGCATTTGAGAACAATGTGCAGGCCTCATACGCGCAAAACAAAGGAATTGAATGCGATCGTAACCCCAGGAGACGAGTCAGGCGAAGATCAAGAAGTATACACCAAGAGTGGAATTAGCCGGTCCACTTGGTGCATATTGAGGCACAATTTCAACAGCGCAAAACAGGACCAAGAGACACGGACACAGGCTCACGGGTGCAAGTAAATCTGCATAGTATGTCACTGTTGAGATGAAATGATATCTCGTAAGAATGCAAATAGACACAAGGGCTTCAGTCACCGTCGCGCCGAAGTCAGGTTTTCAGCGCGTTTTCATACTTCACAGTAAAGAAAGGGACTGTTCCTTTAAAGGCCCACTGTCCACCCTCCAGTCGATTTTTTTTCCGCGTTGGCTGTGAGGCTTCGTCCCCACAACGCAAGGCCACAAAAAAGTTTTGAAAATAGTAGGGTTACAGCCACCGCAATCAACCAATTTTGCGCTTCCCTCTCCTTCCGTTCCCTCTCAGAGGTTTTTCACTCTCCTGCCCGGTCGTCTAGCCTCCGTCAGCCAAATTCCCCTTCCTCAGAGTTTGGCGGGAGGTGGGGCGTCTTGTGGAGAACGTCATTCGCGTACGTCATGAACGTGAACTGGAGACGAGCAGGAAGCAGTGCGTGTGCGGTAGGTTGCGCGAAAGAAGGGAAGGCTGTAGAAACGGAGCAGCACAAAAAACGGTCCCGGAGCAGGGGGGTGGGGATAGTGGTACTTTCCGCGTGCGCGAAAACGAAACGGTCCAGAGAAAAGCGTGCAGCAGCGAGCGGTGGACACAATTAGTGGTGTACGCCCATCCTTCTCCCGTTAGTCAGCGAGATGGACTAATGGACGTTGTTTTCGACAAATACGTCATAGCTGCGGCTCGACGGGCCACCGCAGGGAACGGGGAAGCTGGCTTCCCGCAGGAGAGCATGAGAGAGCTTTGATTTGTATTTTTGTTGCTTTGCGGCGCACGTGTCACTGTAGCATTTTGCACAGAATATATCCGGTACACGATAGAAGCACTGAGCTCCTTTGCTTAAAACGACATACCCTGGACAGGGGCCCTTTAAGAACACACACGCATGCGCGCGCGCCCAAACACACACACACACACAAGTATGTTTGAGTTTGAGTTTAGTTTGATTTAGACAGAATTGTCTGGGTGAAGAGGGCTAAAGCTGACACGCGCGGTCATCTGACTGGGCCCTAGACACCTGCATTCATTCAGACAGAGTTTGGAACACAGCAAGAACACAGCGAGAGATTTCATATCGCAATGTATACATAGAGAAAAAAAAAACACCTTTGTTACAAATAAAATGATAAAAACGGATACTTTAACTTGACAGACCGAAAAGAAAGACATTCCAGAAGAACTTGATCTTCCAAATAACGTATAATATGCGAACATTGCATTGCTTACACACACCCAGCTGGTTCAAACTCATTCACGAGGCATTCACTCAAGAAAATGACTAAGGAAAAAAAGTTTGCCTGTTTACGAAAAGCAGGCAGAGGGGAACAGCTTTCCATGAGATCAATCAGGTCAAGATAGAGGTTTAGGAAATTAGGAATTAGCCAACTGAATAATTGTCTACCATAATTCATCCGGCAGTTGTTCTTGATAAAGATGGTCTTCCTAAATTCGTAATGTGGCTCATGTTTTGTATATTTGAAGATGAATAGTGCTGGATTGCTTCTAAAATCTGAAAAAGCAACCTCTGACAATCACAGCTTACGTAATAATTCAATGTCCAGAATTCGAGATGGCCTAAAATGTAGTGATGTCGAGTCACGTCGTGATAGAGTTTCAATAAAGCGGACGCCTTTTTTTCTGTAATAAATAGAGGCTTTCCATATTTGTACTCGAAGTGCTACCCCATGCAAGCAGGCAGTAATGTAGCCGCGAGTGAACAGTGCTGAAATAGAGCTGATGCCGCAGATAACGAGGCAACAGTCAACGGAACCGATTAAGCATACCAATGCATTGCGCAACACTGCGTTTAATGAAACGAACATCAGAAGACCAACTCAAGTTTTCCTGAAACTGAACGTCTAAAAGTTTGATTTCTGAAACCCATTGTAGTGGTTGCGACTGAAATATCACTTCATTACTAATATGAAGAGCCCTGGTAACTGGAGTAAACACAATGTACTATGTTTTGTCAACATTTAATGCTAGCTCATTTGCAACAAGCCAATCAGCTAAATTCTCAAGCCATAAATTTACATGTGCAGTTAAGGAGTCTAATTAGTTTTCTGCTGAAAAAAATACACTTGTATCGTCGGCGTAAAGGATAATAGGAGGAGTTTCTGGTAGAAATACAATGTCGGTAATGTACAGAAGAATCTAGGTAGGTCCTAAAATTGACCCTTGGGGAGCCCCAAATTTAATCAACTCAGACTCGGAGGTGAAATCATTAACAACAACATATTGAGAGCGGCATGAAAAGTAATTCTGCAATAATTTAAGTGGAACCTCTGGTATTCAATAATATGGCAATTTGTTAAGAAGTGTATCATGTGTAATTGAATCGAATGCTTTACTGAAATCTACAAAAACACCTAATGTGTACACAAGATTGTCTATGTTTTGATAAACTTTCCCTCGATACTAAGCAAAACAGATTCAGTCGATTTATTTTTTTTTTTGAAATCCGTATTAGCTGGAAGAGTTTAACTCATGTTTATTAAGGTAGTGATTCTAGTATTATCCACTATCTCTACTACTTTGGAAAACAACGGGAGAACTGATATAGGTTGATAATTACTGATGATATTTGCAGCACCGCTCTTAAACAAAACAGCCACTCTTGCTACCTTCATTTTGTCGGGGAAAACAACTGTTGTCAAGATTAGGTTTCTCAGATGGCATAGTAGATTAACTATTAAGTCAGCAGTTACTTTAATTGGTGCTACCTTAAGGCCATCAAAAGCACAAGAACAGCTGTTTTTGAGGCCAAATATTACGTAATTAACCTCTGAGGAGTTGCGGGACATAGGAAAAGGCTATGTTGTACATTAGTTTCTACGTATTGTCCAATATTTCTGGACGTTGTTGCACGAAACGCTCCAAGTGCCCAAAAGCGTCTGTTAAACTCATTAGAAAGAACTTTACCACTAAGATCAGTTCCTCCAATTGAAATTTGAGTTGGTATGTTTTTCTCCGGTTTCTGTAGAAGGTCTTTTACTTTATGTCAGGTTCTTTGAGGGTCAAAATAAGCATCCGAGAACTTCTGAGCATAATAGTCAATTCTAGACTTCTTTATATCAGCACCTAACTTATTTATAATTTTTCTATACTATTTCAGGACTGACAAATCTTTCGATTTTATAAACTGGCTAAAAAGTCTATTTCGTGCATTGATTCGCCTAAGCAGGTCTCGCGTGATCCAAGGCTTCCTTCTTTTTCTGCATTTGGCTGTTGCTACAACTGGGAAAGCACATTCATACAACTTTATTATTTTGTCCAACAATCTGTCATACAAAATATTAGGATCTTGCTCGCATAGTAATTCGCTCCACTCTATAGAGGAAACGAGTAGACGAAAATGTTCAATTTTGCTCTTGCTTATGATCCGGAAATCCTGTGGTGGATCGGTACATTCGACGATTTGTTTATATGACCTTTAAATGAAGCAGAAAGTTGATAGGTGATCACTGACGTCACTCACGAGTAAGTATTCCTGCTATTGTACCGTGAGTATTAGTTTGTTATACAAGCAGTGATATGTATGTATGTATGTATGTATGTATGTATGTATGTATGTA